>WBMW01004420.1:262399-309854 GCA_013396635.1 Penelope pileata
GTGTCCCTATATATTTATAGGGCAAGGAGTATAGCAATAGGAGCAACATGTTTTGGAAATATCTGCAAGGTCTGACAGTTTTATATGTGAAGGTACCTGGCATTCACAGTGTGATATCTTACCAGCTTTGATACAATCATGACATGCTTTCCCTCTTTTCCCATTGTAACCTCATATGTAACAGAATATAAAAAGAATAAGCTCACATCCATATGAGGGGAGCCAATGTTAATCCCAGTATGAATCCAGCATACTTATATCTGTCTGCCTCATCTGGAAAATAGTATGAGCAGAGACATTAACTGAGAACTTCATTTGAAGTTTAACATTAGCTTTTTTCAATCTTTCTTTTTCCCTGCTGACCATACATAGTTTTGCAATGCTGCATGCAAAGAAGAGTGCTAGCAGAGGGGTCTGTTTATTGTTTTAGCCGGGGAGTTCCAAGCAATGAATTCTTTCTCTTCCAAGCAATTGCATTTTTCCACTATGAAAAGTACTTGCTGTGTGAAAGATGTTTGTGTCTTAATAGAAGTTACAAGCTTGACTCTTTGGAGAGAATTACACAGGACTGGTGAAAACTGGATCACTGAAATAGTTTTTGTTTATTTTTATTAACCTTGAATTCACACAGGCTTAGGTACTAATTTCTTGATACTTGTAGACACAAACTACATTAAACTATTCAATAGGTAAACTGAGCTTGCAAAACTGTCATGAAGCTTGATGCTTCACCACTTTCCCTTTTTACTGGTTTTTAATTGGTAAGTGTCACTAACTGCCTCTTCCTACAAACAGACAGTGCTGTTGTCCCCCCTTTCTTTTTCTCTAAAGGGAGGAAGTGACAGAGTGAACCAGAAAGGCTGCTTTTGAGAGACTTAAATGAAGTTGTCTTGTTAGAAGTACCTTGTAATTGCTTAGCATCCTTTGAAAGAAGGAAGGACAAAAGAAAACATGTATTTGCAAGAGGAAGAATCTAGGAGGGTGTCCAACTGTAAGCAGTGCTCTCTGCCAGGACTTAAGTTTTTTTTTTTTTTTTTTTTTTTTGCTTAAGCACCATGAAGAACAGAGGTTTTCATCTATCTGAATCCTTCCTGTGAAAAGAACACTCTTCTTTTTTTGGTAGAAAATGAATGAATTGCCACCAGGGCTGATATTGACCTTACCCCACTGTTTCCCAGATCTTTCTTCTGCAGAGCAGGCAAATTGCATCCCAGTGTCACTCCTCGAGCTGAGCATTAAAAGTGAAGTGGAGATTTTGCTGGGAGAGGCTCTTAAAACCCCTGCATGGTCCTACAAACCCCCCATGCCTGGGAAGTGGTATGGCGGGAGGCTTCCTTTTGTCATTTCCAGTCCCTCCAGTCTGACTGCTGTGCGCCTGTCTCCCTTGCACCTCTTCAGCTCAGGTGGTTCCTTTCCCAGCAGGAACTTGTCAGTATTAAAGCCACATGTAGATGGTGTGGAAAGCCAGCTCAAACTTTCTGGCCCTGGGAAAACATTTGTTTTAGGTCATGTTCAGGAGTTAGAAAGGCTTTCAGGACCCTGAGATTATCCTGACTGGACCAGCAGACCCTTTGCTGAGAAATTCAGTGTGAATGCTAAGCGTGAGGTAATGTGTGTTGCCCGGGGCACGGATATAGCTGCAGGGGCCAGAGCCCCAGCACTAGTTCCTGGGCTGATGACATCAGCAATGATGTCTCTTCTAAGATGCTAATTGCTGCTGGGGAGCAGGCCTCAGAAATGCAAACTCGTCCTTAACAGCCATACTTCAACAAAGACACACTTGCTCTGATGAGGACTATTTTCTGCTGTGACTACTTTGGTACCACTGTCTGTGAAAGGGTATAAAAGCAAGAATAAGGCTCTTGTCTGTATCGGGGAAGAGAAGATTTAGCTTGTGTAGTACACGAGAAGCTGATACAAGTCCAATTGGAATGTTGAAAATGGAAGTCAGTAGTAGCAAAGGAGGTGAAACTTTTCAAGGTGGCACCAAGCCCCCCTGTCTACTTACGCTTTTACCACCTGCCCTGCAGGTCCTGTGAAGACAGGAGCTGCATAACCACAACCAGTTTTATTGACCTGTTCAAAAACCTGTTTGGGGCTTAATAACTTATGTGAGCTGAGCACCCAGTTTCTTGCTGCTTAGGTTTCTGAGTGTGTGCTGTAAAAACCTGCTGTGGTAGCTGTTCTCCAGTTAAGATAAATGCTATGGGAGGGAGAGAGGAAAAAATAAAAGTGCTGGGAATATTCAGCAAATAGAAAAGCTTTCCTTTTTCTCTCCCTCTTTCCTCAAAGATTTTCTGTGCTGGTTGGGATTGGTGATCTCATGGTCTATAAATAGGTTCTGTCCAGGGAGGAGAGGAAAAAGGAGGGAGGCTCTAATTAATTATATAGAAATAGTTGTTTTTACAAAATAAGCAGCAAATCCAAGATGTTTGAAGCCAGGCTTGCTGGGCTGGGGGGTGGGGTGTGCCTACAGCATTCACTAATGAGATCATGGAATAGGACCGGAAATCTCTCTCTGATGCCAAAGAAAACTTTTTTTTTCCCCTAGCTCTTTTTCTGAAACAACTGAAGGGATTTCTCCGTCACCTTTCAAACTTATTTTCTGATAAAGAATCAAAGGATCAATTCATTATCAGGATTACAAGTCTAGCCACCCCGGTACCCCAGATTTTTGGTTGCGTGTGTCTCAGCATAGTTGAGGTACACGATTTTGCTTGCTCATGTGAGCACTGGCATGACAAGGGTCTTTGATGAAACAGCAATTTGTACAGCTGCAGAATTTCTGTACAGTGCTTCACATTTACTGACTCAGTTTGCTGGGGGAATATATGTGTGTTGAAATGGGACGGAAAACTTGGAGTCCCTGTGGTGCCTTTAAAGCAGATCTTTGCAACACAAAATCTTCTTATTCTGTTATGTAATTATGTAATTTGACTGGATGTCCAATGCTCTTCAATCATTATCGTCAGGGGAATAAGTAGATGTTAGTTTCATGATAATGTATAGCTGAGCAAGTTTGTGTTGAATCTGTGTGCCCTTTTCTGTACTGTTTTTCCTAGCATGTAATGATTAACAATAACTTATGTATGATAACTGCCTTTGCTGTTGATTTATTGTTGAATTGTCCTTCACATTATTCACATTGTTGCTTGCATTCCACCAATATTTGGAAATCATTTACAACAGAAGAAACCTATGAAGATCAGGCAACAGAGCTGTTATGTTGAAGGAGTGAAACTCCTTAAAAACAAAATTCATGATGGAAATGCATCTTTTTTCTGTCTCTTTGTCACACATCTTGCTTTGTCAAGTGTAGAAGTGCACACAGAAGAGCTTCTGAACGTAAGGTTCAGAAGCTGCTTAAGTTGAATAAACCATGTGTCAAAAATAGAATAAAACACACTTTTGCTCTGAGAGCAGAACTCACAGAAATGCACATGAGAATTTTTCCTTTGGTGTTAAAGCCATGACCACCTGTGTTGGACCACTGCCAAACATCTTGAAAGCTGCTGTCAGTAATAGGGTCTGTTTTCCAAGCCACATCACATGCTTGGAGCTCGTGAGAAGTCCCATGGTCTTCCCATGGAAATGGGGAGCCATACCCCAAAACCACTGGCTTCAGGCTGTGAAGTACTGAGATTTCTAAATGTGAGTCCATAATGCTTTCAACATCCACTGTGACCTGAATGGGCTGGAGAAGATCTGTACTTGGCAGAGTCAGACCCAGAACCATAAATGAAATATTATTTATATGTTCAGAAAGACATGACTAAGAGGCAAAGCAGGCACCAGCTGCTAGCTGTACAAATGAAACAGGCATGAAGAACTTTTGGGGACAATCATCAATAACTTCTAAGAGGAATTTGCAGTAGACCAGACCCATTATTGCAGTCATGGCAGGTGTCTTCTGCTTGAATCACTGTGCAGTGCCAGGAAGAGTTCTCTATGAACAATACCACTAATCCACTTTGTGTTCTTGCAATTAAAATACCCAGCAAAGCCCTGTTTGGGAGGAAAGCATGGTGTCTGTGGTCTTGTGTTAGAAAATCCATGCTGTTATGTGCACAAGAAAGGACGTCTGAGATTAAATTACCATTTGCTCACAGTCACAGGGAAGCTCAGCCTGGGCCAGTCTTTTTGTTGAGAAAATCCCCAAGCTTTCAGGAGCTGAGACTTTCCTAATTGCTCTGTACATGTGGGTAACTGTGACCCACATTAGTTGGTGACCTCTGTTGCTGTGGAAAGGAAGTACATCAGTATACTCCAGTGGGTATTAAATGAATTTACAAATATTTATATCCTTGAAGCCTCAGTGAAAGTATTAAGAGAACTGTGAGGAAGAGTGAGCTAAGGGTAGGATCGGAATAAAAATTATACTGTCAAAACCCTTGGGAAACACACAGTGGGGGGAAGTTGTTGAAGTACAACTGAAGGACTTACAACAAGATTAGGGAGGGTAATTTGAAGGAACTGTTTCAGACATCATCAGAAAGGTGATCCTTTATTTTAGATTTCTGACCTCAGAGATGTTCGTGTTACCCAGCTTTGCTAGCTCAGTGTGCAGGAACAGTGTGCCAGCTGTGAACAGACATAGACATATGTTCAGTGATATGTCCCACAAGTGAAAAAGCTCTTAAAATGCAGTTCAGGTCTGCGTAGTTGTCCTGTTCAGTGGAACAAAACATCCAGATGTTCATCTAAACTCTCATTTGGGAAAATGTCCCTAGTCACCAAAACTTCCAATTTGTACGTTGGAACTACTGAGATACAAGTACGTGTTTTAAGACAGAGTCCATGTTGAGTACATTTAAAAAAAGAAAAAGTACAAATTTAGCAAAACCGTTTTTCCTAGTGTCTGGTGAAAGCCTCTGCTTATGGTGTGCAAGTCAGATAACCTACATTTCCAAATAAGTAGTGGGGAGAGTGAGCCGTAAGGTCTGTATGCTGGGAGTATATGTGGCGTGCCTTAATATGCCACAAGTATATACTGAGTATGTAGTATCTAGCTTTTGAGATTTAGCGTAGCTTGGCAGTGCAAATTAGCCCTCCATAGTGCTGTTTTCTTAGCACGCTTGTTTTAGGACCTTTCAGATGAGGATGCTGTTTGTGGTCCTCTGTGGTGTCAGATATGTTTTCAGACAGGTATTACAGAACAGGACAAATAATAACCAGAGCATGTGCCATGGGCAATAAGTGCAGGGTTTCTCTGTCTGCGCTCTTGGCATTCTTTTGTACTCTTTGGAAAACCTGCAGCAGCATCACAAAACCCAATAAGTTAAATAAATTCTCAACGTCTTCAAAATGAGTGTTCTGCCAACATATTATCAAGGCTTCCAGGACATTTTCTCTTCTGTTCCAGAGCATATGTGCTAGTAGCCAGGATTTGCAGGGGAGACATTTTTCCACCTAAACAACAACAAAACAGGCTTTAATTCGGGTATTACTGAGGAAAGATAAAAGTGGACTGGTCTTAGGTTCATTATATGGCAGGTTTGATTTTTCTTAATTTTTTCTCCTAAAAATGTATTCGAGTTATCCTAACAATTTTGCACCAAAGATATTTTCAGTGTCTTTCATTAGTGATTTTAATCCATTAAAAATAACAGCTAATCAGAGGACTGTTTAAGAGGGTTAGGTCATCTCTGGCACAGATAATCAACAGTGTTCAGAGCAGTACTAAACTTACCATAATGCAAAAATTAGTTCAACTTTCTCTTGGCTATTTTAGTGTGATTTTATTTTAAAAAAGTAAAATCAGAGCCGTATCCAGGACATCAAATTCTCGAAGGTGAGTATTGTTCTGGTGCAGCTTCATGGTGACATTGAAGTTGTAGTTAGCTACCAGTAGCTTGTACGCTTAGAAGAGCAGAGAGCTGGCAGGCAATGAATAAGTGTTAGGACAGTCAAGTCCACACCTGCTCTCTGAGAGCACTGGGAAGTACAAAATGTAACATAAGTGACCTATACTTTTACACTTGTTTGCTTTCACTGATAGTCATAATTTGGTAGAAGAGCTCTCAAATAGATAAAAGCCTCATACGGGAGGGTGTTGAAGGGGAGTTAATGGGCTGGGGGAGATTACATGAGGAGTTGCTTGAGGTGTCAGGCTTGCAGCTAGTCTTGGGTGGGAATGGCAGCAGGCTGGAAGAAGCGTGCAGATGACTCTGGGCTGGGGGTGACATCAGGTCAGAGGGGAGTTGTTCTCTCATTGGGGAAGAACTGAATAACCCTAAGGATGAGAAAAATGAAAACAGAATGGGAGTATAGGAACTGTTAAGTCAGGCCCAGGAAGGCAGAAATCTTTCCTCTAACGTTGGAACTTTTTGTTTGGACATGAATGAAGCACAGTAGCATTGTATCAGCTGATGAATAAGTCACCACTGCCACCTATGTGAGGCTCTTAGGGGAAAAATACATGTGCAGTTTAATTTGAAAACTGTTTGTTGAGGTGAAGCCGAGGATGTCTCAGTGCCCTTCTTTGTGCCCTTTGTGCTATTTCATGTGTGGTATTTGCTTCTGGTCATCCATATTCAGGAAGGGAGTGCGCAACAAGGAGCAGCATACCAAGTCAGTATGTCAATGTGATGACTTTTCCCATAGGCAATCTCTAACCTGTCACTGGGTTTTATCTATAGGCAAGCTGCCTTTTTTCCACCAGCAGACCTTCATGTTTTCGTAAGACGTTCTCTTTTTCTTAAGTCTTAGATTTGGTGGTTAACCAAGTTGAAAAGGACCCTTTATGGTCAAAGTAAATGATACAAAACAAATCTTCTCTAAAAAAAGTCTGTTTCAGGAAGAGGGAGCACAAATGGCAGCAGGGTCTAGTGACCTTCTCCAGGATCATCTTTGAAATATTTGTGTCCTGTTCTCCAGCTGGCACTGGTCCCACCTTCATACCAGGAAAACATTGGACCCATCAAATATTAAGGGAAGACAATCTTTCTAATCTTCCTAAATGCCAGAATACTAGAGAACAAAGACTTGCTTGGTACAACCTGTTCTGGTACTGACAAGCTGTTTCTTAGTGATAACTTACCTTATGTGGCCTGAAAAGCATGGGGTTCTCTTACAGTCCAGTTATGATCTCTGATGGGGAAAGAGCAAAATCTGGGGTTGTTCCATGTGTCTTACCCCAGATGATCAGCTAGATGAAGTCAGCAAAGGGTTAATGCTCCAGTGATGATTTCACCGTCCGGCATCCCATCTATGTGGTTAAAATGCTTTACTCATGTTGAGATGGTTTCTAGACCAAGGTGAATGTGTTGTTTGTTTGTCTTGAGCAAATTTGTCTGTGAGCTTTTTTCTGGTTAGATATCTGTGTTGTTTTGGACAGTAAGGATTTGTCTGCATGTAGTGTGTGGGTTAGGGACAAGGATGTGAGGAGACGTCGCTCAGAAGCACATTCTGCGTTGTCAGCCAGTAGTCGGATGTACTCTGAGCTCCCATATTCAGTAGCAGCCTGCTTCTAGTGAGACAGGTACTGCCAAAGATGCCAGTGGAGATGACTGCTGATGTCTCCCAGTGCAGGCAGCGTGGTACACCAGATGAGTATCTCAAACAGTAGAGAGGTGGATCTGCACAAAGAACATAAGCATTGCTAACGTTTTTCGTCTTTCAGGTCTTAACAAACAGCATTTTTGGGTTACTATTTCTCCCATACTACGTTAATATGATCATACCAGCTTTCTGCACTACTCAGTCAGTTGAAACTACATGCAATATTTACATTTCAAAACAAACACCTCCAGAAGTAAGGCCATTTACATCTCTGATCATCCTCTGATTAAATACCCCAGTGATTATATTTGACAGTGTTATGCTGCAGAATTTCTGTTGAGTTGTTCTTTCCCCGTGTGTCCCTTACTGTGGAGTTAGAACTCGACTGTTTCATTGCTCTTGTTATAATTGTCAAGAACTTTTTTTTTCTGTGATAAAAGGTTTGGAGAAACAGACTGTTAGCCTGCCTGAGCTTGGTGTTTCTCACACTTGGGTCTTCATTTGTTATGCCGTAATACTACAGCTATTTGGCTAATTAGCTCACTATTTATCTGTTTGACTCTCCTAAAAATATGAAATGCTGTGAAATGTTTCAGAAAGAAAACAAAGTTTCCTAGATAAAATTTTACACTCTGTAACTGAAAAGGAAGCTTCTGTCCCTTTGGCTGTGCTTTCTAAGCAAACTATGAAACTATGTTAGAGGAACGCATGCAATAAGCTGGGTTCTCAGCTAGGCTGTATTGTTGTAGGGGAGCATTGTGCACTTAAAGCATTACCTAAAATCAATGAGAAGTGGCATCCAAAATTTATGGAAGACCACAATTCCCCTGCCTCTGTTTCCTGTTGGTAAAGACAGCACCAGTCCTTCAGCTTGCTGGAATATTGTGAAAACTAACTTATTTAGTGCTTGCAGAGTGCCCACATGTTTCAGAGCTGAACACCATCAGAAATGCTATGAAGAAACAATTTTTCCTCTCTCCAGCACAGTGAGCTGCAAATTAAGCCTGAGACCAGATAGTAAACAGTGAAGGAAAAGCAAAATGTTTACCCATTAGCCAAGCTTCTCAATCCTAATCACAGAGCAGGACAAGGGATCCATGGAAAAGGTTTGGGGGTACCATTGGTAATATAGGAATGTGTAGAAAGCCGAGGCAGTGTGGTACAGGCAATCTTATTTCTGTTATTTCCTAGCATGGAACAGTTTGACTTCACAGCATTCATAATGTTCTATTAATCATTAAACCGAATGGTATGCTATTGAAGCCAGAAGGTCCTTCAGGTCAATCTCAGTGCATCTATTGAGCTGTTGCAAGCGCTAACAACAAAAATGGCCACTGCAGTGTTGTCTGTCGCTTCCTAACAAGCCATTATAAACAACTGGTATCTGCCTGCCTGCTGTGAGGACTGCAGAGGCAGACAGCTGCCAATTTGCAGAATGAAGAAGAATTACACTTCTTCCATTATCAAGATGATTGTTCTTTCTGTTATCGTGTTTTCTGACATCTCTGAAATGATACAGACTTGAGGAGAGGAGGCAGCCCCTTGGGTCTGTCTGGTCACTGTCACCACAGGACAGCTATGTAAATAGAAACCCGCCTTGACTGAGCACAGAAGAGGGGAGATGATGAAAGGGAGTTCATAGGTTGCCACAGTTAGACAGCAAGGGATGTTGGAACACCACAGAACCAAGAATGTTCCCAGAGGAAACAGCTGTGAAATTTTTCATTTGGTTACGCAGCTGCTTGGAATTTGGGTTCACTTATCACTTGCATAAAACTAGAGAACCTCTCAGATCATCACTGAGTGAAAAAAGCAATAGAAGGAGATGCTTCGCCCATGAGGTGTTCGCTCTGTTCTTTTGTGTTCAACGGAGGAGAAAATCTGACCTAGAATATGGAGATGGCAGCTTTATACAACTGAATCTAGATAGCTAATTTGCTGGACAATGCCCAATTTTATGGTTTTCAGAACAGAAGCCTACAAAAAGTTGTAAGGAAATAAACATGGAGGCCACTGCTTTGACAGTGGAATACTACTGGAGTAATGTCATGCTATTAGGCATCTCAAAGTATGCATGGATTTTCTCCTTAGATTATTTACTTCACGTGTGAAAACAGTCAAATACTGAGTCAGAGAAGAAAGGTAGCATTAGGGATATAATATTGTCAACATGTGCTGTGATTTGAACCATGATTTTAAAGATAAAGGAGACCTTGTCTCTTGGATACTGCAGGAAGCAGCTGAAAGATCAAGAATCCGAGTGCCGTTAGACTCACGGTTAGGGTAATAGTAATGTCTGTAGAGCACTAATGCAGTGCTCAGATCAGAACATGAAACCAAGAGAGGCATTCCCTGGAGATGCTTATAGTCTGAGTCTACCATTCAGGAAGCCACTTCAGCATGTGCTTGTTCCATCTGAGAACAGTACTCATGCAAATGCTTTATTTTAAGTACATATTTAAAGCAGAACTTGTGAGTGATATGGGAAATGTGCCTGAGGAGACAGAGCCTGAGTTTCACAAACTGCTGTAGATACCTAAAATAGGTTAAATAAATGATATGTCCTGTTTCTAAGAGATTCCTATTCCTAGATGTCTCGAATTGAGTTAATTTCCAGATTCAGATATCTCATTTCATGCATTTGTATTGTAGCTGCGTACTTCAATACCACAGCTCCAGAGTTCATCTATTCAATAGTAGTGCCTTGACACTTCTTCAGTTCCTGCATTTGCTCTGCCGAGTGTTTTTCTAGCTCCACTGACTATGATGGGAGCACCTAAATCACGTAACAACCACCTGGTGGGTAGGCACCTTAAAGTGTGCACCGGGTTCTGGAACTGAATCCCACTCCGAAAATTTTATGTTATAAACTTTTCCACAGAGACAGAGCACAGTTTTCTGATAATCTGGAGATGTGAACATGCTAACCTTGAGCCAGACACCTATTTTATGGAGCAATGGAACACTTTCTATCCAATAGAAGCATTTATGTTGTTTTAAGGAGTCGCTCTAATGGGCTGCTCTAACTTTTTCCATTTGTATTACTGACAGTGTTCATAGTCTGTCGTTTAGCATAAGGAGAGGTTCGTCTCCTGATTTCCTTATGACACCATTGTGCCATTAAAGAAAGATTGATACCATGTAATTGCAGCTCTTTCTGTGAACCAAAGAGATCAGGGCAGTAACACCAGGACCAAATGAAGTTTTGTCCAGCATCTGAGCATGGCCCGGTTTATTCAATGTTACCCAACACAGTTCTCTCTTCATCCTGCTAGTATCTGGAAAAACGGCTGGCGGGAACCTGTGTTCTGGAACATTTGAAAGCTGCCTTTTAAAAAACAAAGGGAACAACTGAGTTATCCAAGAACCCTTAGTAGGACCCCTGGGTTTAGTCATGCAGTATTTCTCTATGGTCTGTCTCTCAGCATGTTGAGATGGTTGTCCTCTTCTCGGTACTAAGATGGAGTGAGAAAATGCAACACTGCACTTTCTTCATTCAAGAAAAAGCATTTTTGGAAATTTCAGTGTTATGATGGGAATGTTTTGTTTTCTAAGATATTTTATCACAATGGCATTTCTTAGTAATCTTTCTCTTATTCTCCTGACATCCATCATCATGTGGTCTTTTTTATTTTCTTACAGGAGGAGCTGGGCATTGCCTGTGAATTGTTGGAGTCAGACTTCCTCAAGTGCAGTGTGGGATTTCCTTTCATGAGATCGAAATCTAGGGTAATGTTGTGATATTTTCGTTTGCAGAGTGATGGTTCATTCCCCTGTGTGTCTCCAAGGGGTGGTGGGAAGGATAACTGTGCTGTTAAATGCCTGTGACTGATACTTTCTGTAACTTTCTAACCCAGAAAACCAAGACTTTCATGATTGCGGGAAGGCAGATGTATGCTTTCTCACTAGAGACAGCCAATAGCAATAGTTTGCACACTGCAACTTAATACTCTTGAAAAATGATGCAAGAATTGTGGCTACCAAAACCTTACGTTTTCCCTCTGCAGAAAATTGGAAAAGGACTCTATCTTGTTTATGTTGCTTTACTGTATTTTTATTTTTGCCTACTCTCGCATCGAAGTATGACTGCTTTCATGTGAATGACAATGAAAATTTTATGATAACTTTTTCATATTATGGTTTTCTTATAGCTTTTAAAGAGGATTTTGTTTGGGCTACAGCAGATGAACTCTCTCATTGTATATACAAATGTAGCTAGGTTCTTTATGTCACTAAGCAGAGCTGTAAGAGTGACCAACCCAGGAAGGTGAGAAGAGGCATAGTTTTAGGATGACCTGAACAAAAGGACTCTGAAGTTTTTCAGAAAATTAATCCTTTCTGTTTGAATTGACGCAACATATGACCCCATATGAATTTTTTTTATATAACTTATTGCTTGCAACATGCTCTTTTGAAACATAGCATCATCAAGGTTGGAAAAGACCTCCAAGATCATCTAGTCCAACCACCCACGGAAATTACCCATTAAACCACTAAACCATGTCCCTTAGTACCTCATCTAGATGTTTCTTGGAACACCTCCAGGGATGATGACTCCGCCACCTCCCTGCACAGCCTGTTCCACCACTCTTATATTTAAAAAGATTTAAAATATAATGGAAAAATATCGCAATAGCGAAATATCACCTAGAATGTAAGAATTTCAGGGTTTTTTTTGTTTTGTTTTGTTTTGTTTTTTTTTGCTTCAGAATGATGTAGATAAGTTTCCTTCAGGTTTTTTTCAGCAACCAATTGAAATTTACATTAATTTGGAAACTGTTTCACTTGAGTTTTTGGAGTTAGATAGAAGGGTTGTTGTGTGCGGTTTAACGTAGTGCTACAGTGATCCTTCAAGTAGATTCTCTATTCAAAATTAACACCTGATTTTGCCCAGTTTGATTATTGGCCTGGATGGCACTTTAGCTAGTGCTGCTTGTTCCAGCTGTCTGTGCATGCCTATGATGTGATCTTTATTCTCCTAGAAGATTCATTCACCAGCACTGAGTGAATGCAGTGGTGCTGAAGTAGTTTTGGGTAATGATCCCTTTATACTGGAAGACTATTCCACTGACAGATAATTTGCTCCAGAAATATCTTTGAATGGCAATTCTAGTAAAGGCCTTTTCACAGTGAAGAATCGGATGCTGTAGTATTTGAACAGATGAGCAATTCCAAAGATTTAAAAGCTACCGTACAGTTGTGGAGGCTCTATTAAATATATCAAAATAAGCTACTTTTTTACCGCTAGACCTGTAAAATATATGTGATGTTTCAGAATAAGTGAATTCTGAAACAACATCATTAAATGCCACTTTTTCTTTGTGCAGTACGAGTTCAGTGTGATCTTTGACACAAGCCACTTGTCTGGGCAAGAGGAAACACTTACCTTCCTTGTCACTGCCCAAAGGTAAGGGAACCTTTATACATCTTGATGGCTTGGATATTCTTTGTTGCATGATGTGTGCATTGCATATGCTTGGCAATCTGTGTGATAGCAGTCATAGGCACATGTCTGTATAGTAAATGGTGTTGAATGACTGAAACTAAATGCTCATATTGTGGTAACGCAGAAGAACTTCCCTTCCTGAAAACTGAGGTGAGATTTTGCATAGACTCTGTTTGCCAGGCACTTGTGATTCTGAAGGAGCATTTTGTGTTCTCTCAGTCAAAAGGCCATTGTGTTTTTATGCCTGTCCCTTTGGGCAGTGTATCAAGCTCAGCTCAGCTGTGCTTGATGATCAGCACCAGGCAGACCCATTTGTTCCAGCATTTGAAGGAGTATGTATGCTTGGATGCAAAAAGATAAATGCTTTCATCAGATGCTCAGGGATCTTACTGACAGTTTCCAAAGTTGCATATCTGTTTTTCTCATGTCTGGATCTCCAGCAATCTGTGACAGACTGCATGGAGCTGTTGAGTGGAGCATTGCCCCAAGGGCATTTGCAGCAGGCACCGAGGTAGGATGATGCCAAGTATTAGCCAGTGACATTATGATGTACGCACAGCCTATTTATCTTGGGTGAAATAAAAGGTGTGGCGCCTAAGATGATGTGCTACAAAGAAGCAGACCCCATGGGTGGTTCCAGCAAGGCAGTGTCTGGATGTTTATGGAAACTGACTATAGCACAGCTTCATTTTCCTGGGCCATAAACTTGCTCTGACATGCTGAGTGTGGGACTGGTTCCCGCTTCCACTTACTGTGTGAACGGGCCAACTTCATACGTTGCTGCATCAAAATTTGCATCTCCAAACAGCTCTCCTCCCCAGTTTGATGCTTGCAGAGTGGCTGGGGATGAGAGATGAGATTTAGCAGTTGCTCAGTGACTGCTTCTGTAACAGCTGTAGATGGGGAACAAGATCCTGCAGCACGTGAGGCTGCTATGGAGCGCTGACAGTGAGACCTTGCATCGGGTGGGCAGGGCCAAGGCTTGCATATTAGACAATTTTTACTCTCCATGAAGAGAAGTTGATTGTGCATTCAGATGGCCTCATACTACCTCTAAGCCAGGGAGTTGTATTAGGATCTGCTGGGTGAATGCCAGCCATTGCAAAGATAGGTCAGGACTACTTTAAATGTGTCCAGCCAGCATTTTCCGGCTTGTACCTCTCATTTCCATGCCTTGAATAGCACAGGGCTCTCCTCAGTTACTTCATTCCTCGAGATTTCTGTGCCCTACCAGTGAGGAGGGTTGGTTGGTGCCTTTACATGGGGTGAAGAAATGGATAGCAGTTTGTACACATAGTGCAAATGCTCAGAGAGATTAAGAGAGTGCTTCTCATTTCAGAATGATGGGCTGGTGGACAGTTGTTTTGTGAAGGATTCAGCTAAACCTCCAAAGCCAACAGTGCAGTTCCCAGTGCTGAATTACTCTTGTTTTTTCTGTAACTTTGAGCAAATTGCTCAATTCCTTCACTGTCAAATAAGTGTAATAAAATTTTTCTACCACAAGAATTGCTGAGCTGCAACAGGGAGCCCTGGGGTAAAGTCAGCCGTAAGGAAATGGAGAGGGAAATGTCTGTGCTGTGGTTAGACTTCCATGACAGGGGACATTGTTCCCGCACAAAACTGGAGCTAGTCCTGCAGAAGTGTCTAGGGATGGAGAAGCTGTTACCTATACCATGCTGTCCTGGGAGAGTAAGTACTGCCCTTCAAGTGGCCACTTAACCTGTTGCTTGTAGCTGCAAATTTGCTATAAGCATCTCTATCAAGAGAGACTGGTTCTGTAGTGGGAGAGAGAGATCAAAGGAAAAACTAAACACTAACAAAACTCTTGTATTGCTTCCTGAAGTTAGCTATTTTGCTAGAGTTAGATTCACTGAGGTGTTTTCCTTTTTTATAGTAACTTTGTTTCTTTTTAAACAGACAACTGTGTACATTTGAACCCTATGTGGAATTCTACTTGCCCATTCTGCTTGCCACTGTAGTATCTTGGTATTTCAGATGAGAAATGTCTCCATTTTAGACTCTTGAGCCCATTCATCTTTTGTTAAATACTNGACTGAAAGCTTATGGATTTTCCATTTGAGCTGTAGTTTTGTTTATTAGCAGATATATCCAGTCTCAGAAAGCTGAACTGTGTATATAGCCAGCAGGCTGTGTTTTCATAACCTAATTGAGTGACTCATCATATACATGATACCATTTGGGATGCTACTGCCTGATTTTACCTCAGTGATACTGTCCTAAAGTAAATAAGATCGTATCTTTTACCATTTTAATTTGTGAGTAAATCCAGTGAACAGCAAGGAAAAAGCAGTCAGTCACAGTGGAAGAAACTGGAAATATATGCAACATATCTTCAGAGCTGTCACCCACCAAGCAGACTCACCATGAGAAATAGAATATCTACAAGTTTGCATGTTGCATGTGCATTTCAGGAACCTTTTCTGGACTTAATAGATAAATATTTACACTGAAATAAACTGACCTAAAGAGAGATGACTGCTCACTCTTCCCTTTCCTTCTTCTGCTTTTGACCAGCGATGGCAGCTGACTTTGAAGATAGGAAGTAGTTGTTTCATTTTGACAAATAATTACATGTAGAGGGAGCAGAACTGTAGAGAGTTTCTGGCCAGTTCAATTTGAGGATCTGACCTGCAAAGTTGCTCATAGCAGTACCAAATTGGTGCTGAGTAACAATGCAGGTACATCAAAAGTGAAGTTAAATTTACAGAGGCAAGAACCTCTACCAGATGTGTGTAACCCTCCCAAACAGATGCCCCCTCCCTGGAAGTATTCAAGGACAGGCTGGATGTGGCTTTGGGCAGCCTGGTCTAGTGGGAGGTGTCCTTGCCCGTGGCAGGGGGGTTGGAACAAGATGATCTCTAAGGTTCCATCCGACCTGAACCATTCTATGATTCTATGATTCTATGATTCTATGAAACTGATGTATAGTCAAGTTGGAAAAAGAAGAATCCTTGCATTTGTGTCTAAATGTCCTTATTTCTCTCCAGTGTGCACGATGTACTTCCTTTTGAATTGAGTGCTTTGCTCAAAGATAGGTTTTTCAGCATGAGCCTGTTCATGTCCCAGCCACAGAGGGGTAACCACAAAGTATGTTTGTTTCCTTTTTGGCACAGTGGAAACGTAGAACGCACAGAGTCTTTGCATGATAATACTCTGACCCTATCAGTGCCCCTGATGCATGAAGTGGACTCATCTATCAATGGGTAAGTACCAGTCATCGGATGAAAACAACAAAAATAGTAATAATTCTAACAATAACATTTAAGCTTCTTCAAGTGAAAAAATGAATTTTTCTCTTTATTTACAAGTAGTAAGAATGTTGCTTTTTCCTTGTTTCCCAGACTCTGGGAATAAGGACAACCTCATTCATTATCTGGGAATTTTATTTGTCATTCTTTTCATTCCAGCACTGTACCTCTTTCTCTCTCACTCCTTTCTAGCAATACTAATTAGTTACAACCACATTTATAATAGATAATTTGGTGATCATATTTGAATGTATGTGATTCTGTGCGTATGATGGAACTTAAAAATAGAAAAAGTAAATTGAATCTTGTTCCATAGGGTGTGCCTTTAAAGATAGGGTTGAGAATCACCAGGCCAAAGGTTAGGATCAAATGTTCTGGGATGTTAAGGATCTTGGTGGAGACCTAGCTGTTTGCCTTTCTGTTTAATTTCACAATCAGATTGCTTCTGCTTCTGTCTCCTATCCCACTCCTTCTGCTTCCTAGTCTGCAAAGCATCTGAATACCAACTGCGGAACATCACTCACCCTTTGACTGAAATACTTGTATAATGCATAGCCATTGTTCTCTCCCAGGGACTGGACATGTGCAATTTCCTTCCTTTGTACTCAGGGGTCTCCCCTTCCTCTTCAGGATTACAAATTTAGGTCTTGAGTGAAGGATTTGGGGTCAGTCCCAACAAACTGTACCTTAGCACAGACAGTGCTGAAGTTGGAGTTGAGTGGCCTGATCAGTGGGGGTGAATTAGCATCATCGTGGTCTGAGGGAGTTGACGTTCATTTCTAAACTGGGCAAGTAAAAACTCATCAGCAGTGTCCCCAAGAGGCTTTAAATGTCTGTTTAGCCACTCTTTGGGGCAACCCCCAGGGAATACATATAGTCTAAATGACCAGTGCAGTAAAGGACAAACCAGTGTACTACATGTGTGAGAACAAAGCTACCTGCACTGTCATGTTATCTGTCTGAAAGTCTGGGTGCACACAGATTCATGGCTAAGTCTAGGTTTTATCATATAATGCTGATTTCCCCTCTTATTACGTAGAAATGAGATCCCTTAATTACTGCCACAGAAGTCAGAATGGATGAAAGATAGGTCTGAGCCTGCTCAGAGAAGTAAGAAGTACTGTCAGACCTCACAAGATGGCTAGTAAGGACAAAAATCTTGTCTTTATTGAGAGTACAGTCTCATGTTTTGAAAATTTTTGAGTACTTTCAGAGTTGCAGGCTATATAGAAATTTAACTCTGTATCCCTCACTTTGTAGTGCTTTGACAGATTTCATGCAGACAGATTTGTCTGTAGCTCTCTGTTCACCACCTACAGAATACTGCGAACCAAAACACCTGGTACAAATTGGGCTTCCTTCTTCAGAATATACTTTTTTTTTAAAGCATAATGCTGCTGAAGTTTTGAGCTCTACCCAACCAACTATTTGAATTGTTTCCTCCTTTCACATCAACAAAGCTTAGTTGACTCAAGCTCACAGAAATGTCCAACTACCAGGGAAAAGTTTGTTTTATTGGTAGGTACAGCTTCCCCAGGCAATACTGGATAATACTAGTAATACTCTTTTTTCAGACAGAAACTTAATTTTTTTAGCTATCCTGCATGTGGTCTATGAGAGCAAATTACATCCCTGGTCATAAATAGCCCCAAAGGGATTGTACCATGTTTGCGAGGAGCCTTCTGGCACAGTACTGTGGATGGGAGGAGTAAAGTTTGTCTCCTGCCCTAGTGATTTGCACTAGAGTTTGCCCTAGTGATCCTTGGCATAGGAGGTAAATGAAGTGACCAGAAACAAAGGAAATGTACCTAAACAGACTTAAAATCCTATCTCAGAAAACTCTGATCAAAAGAGCAGCCTAGGAAGAAGATAGAGTTTTAGGCAGACTCCCACTAAGGTCTATACAAAATTACACCAGGACCATTTCTAGCCAGTGGAGCAGTCTGACATTAGGAGGCACATAAGATGCTTAAAGCACTCCTAGTTGTCCTGTGTAGGATTTCCAGGTGCTGTGTTGTGCTTCCATGTCTTTTCTGATAAAACCTGTCTGCATTTTACGTTATAATAAGATGGTAAGAGTAGTTGAGGGAAGCTGGTCTCTGCAACCGAGCTCGAATCAAGTCAAATCCCCCTGTTATTCCCTTTAACCATCTGCAAATCATAAAGGTAGTCATAATTAATGATGTGTTTATTCATGAAATGCTCTGTAAATGGTGGATAAAATTGAAATATTATTTTAGTGAATATGTAACTTAAAATAATTCTGCTAGTTAGTACTTCAGATTAACTCAGTAGTGTAGTGATTTCTTGTGTTACACAAGCTAAAGGACTTGCACAAATCATCCACACGAGGGGCCGTGGGCCCAGGAGAAGAGGTTTTGTGGTAAGAAAGGAAAAAAAGAGATGTAATCAAAATAAGTCTGTTTCAGTCAATGCCTGGATGTTAAGCCAGGTCAGTTTGAGATGCTAGTTGTGAGTGCTAGTGTTGTCAAGAGGAAATTAAATCAAAAAAATAGATTAGTGTAAAATTGTTCTGTAGAATTTCCTGTGGCCAGAAGGCAAGCGGTGAGATTTAGCACAACACAAATACATTTAATTTTTATGACAATCAAGGCTTACTAAATCTGTGTCTTGATCTTTCAGGGAAGTCTTCCCTACTTCTTTTTTCTACGGTGATTCTGTGGAAGCATCGAACTTTGTTCAGTTGGAAAACCATGAATGCCGTTTCCAGTCTCTCAACTTCACACTGCAGGTAAAATTGATCTTTCTTTTTCTTTTTCTGATTGCTTTCCTGCTTGACAGCACATTCTACTTTTGTATCTGTTTTATTCTCAGTGTAATAAGGGCTTTGGTGCATATTTTCATATCACAGTATGCTGTACAATGCATTCTTGATTGGATGCCGTATTTACAGGGATGTACATGTACAAGGATGGTGTATTTCCTTATCTGAATATATTATTACAATAATTGCAAATAAAGCATCTTCGTTTCATAGTTTATTTTTACTTTACCTTTCATCATGTGCCGAGTAAAAAGCTCTAGTTACTCAAGTGCCACATCTTGGATGCAGTCCCAGGTTCAAATGGGAGAAGTAATTCTTTTCAATGTCGCGATCATTGAGCAGAGGAGTGGGCAGCCTTCATCCGTGAGAGTGAGCACATACCTGTGCAAGGGATTCTGACTTTGCCAAACGCCCCTGGTATGAAAATGTTTATAACATTACTGATGGGAGTATAGCACTGGAAAGAGGACGTAAAGCCAAAAATATAGTGTGAGAAGGTTTCATGAAACTTCTCATAGTGTATCAGTGTTATTCAAGTGTTATCTATAGATTACATATCACATATGACAGTCAGTTGGGTTCCTGATGTTGTAAAACATATGGAACAGTTATTACAACAAGCTCTTGCAATGGGACCAAAATAAACTTGTCTCACTGCCATGACTGTCTCTATTACAAAGCACTTCAAATCCTTTTTCACCGCTAGATGGAACTAGGGAATGATAAATCAGGCAGAGGTGGGGGAATCATTGATTGTGAAAAATAGTCTTTCGCCTTTTTTCCCCTTTCCGTTCTCCTAGGCACAAATGCCACTCAGCTCATAATGAATAACACATGTCGGCCTCTGTGGACAGACTGTGGGCCAGAGCAATTAAACCCCCACTGTCATGCAGTGCCCCTAGCTATTTACTGAAAAGGAGTGAAAGCAGAATTTCAGGACATTAAAGCTTTTGTGAACCAGGCTATTAATTCTTGTGATTCTGATTTCATTCTTGAGGTTTTAGAGGTCTTCCCTTCTCCCCAGCCAGTTACTAGTTAGAAACAGATGAAGAACAGATGTACTGATGCTTTAACTAGATGATTATTTTCAATAAAACAAAGTGATAACAGGTAACAAGGAGAGAACCTATTTGTTGGCTGAGCCACCGTTTGTCCTCTCCTATCCTCTTGTCTCTCATACGCTTGTAAGCTGCAGTATTAATAAGGTTGCTACCCATATAGAAGTAGAAAATTATACTGTAACAAGTCACTGATCTGCTCTCCAGTAGCATCATAAACCTCGTAGCTGTGCACGTCAGAGAGAAAGGGAAGAGTTTGTAATGGGCAAAGCATAGTTTGTATCACTGTTCGCTTGTTTTTAATGATTTGCTTGCCTTTTATTAATCTTCTCCAGATGGAGAAAGTAATAGTTTCTTAACTGAAAAAAGAGATGATTTAAAAGTTGCAGAGCTTCATGGAGTTTTTTTTATATGTGAAAATCTATACCATGTCCACTGTTAATAAGGAAAGAGATCTATGCATCAATTTTTTGGGTAACAAGATGTGCAACGAAAATGTCTTTTCTGCATTAGCTCTTATATCTGATCTCAGTGATGTAATCAAGATTCTTTAAATGTCTTACATGAAACATTATATTTGTATTTCATGCGGCTTTTATCATGCTCCATTGTAGTGGGATTTTCCCCCCCCGCCTGGAGCCTCAGGGTTTTTTTAAGGATTTGACATTGTAAGCCAATTCTCTTTATCAGCCAGGCATTTCTTCAAATATAAACAGTGTTTGAAGAATGAAAACCTGTTGTTTTTAATATTGGTACTTTACACAATTAAAAGACTGATACATCTTTTGACAGTACTGTCTCGATGCAGATAAATATTCTTACAGGCTTAACGATTTTACTGTATGCACTTATTTATGTGTTGTTAGAAACAATGAGGAAATATTTTTCCCTGATTAAAAAAAATATATGGGTAGACATGAAAACATTTTCATAGATATTTGTCCGAGGATTTTTTTCTCTTAAGCAAAAACCCACAAATTTAGGAATTTTCACTGGATACTTTTCAGTGGTGGACTGGAAATTCTTTGAGTTTTTGTTGAGAAGTTGTGGGGGATTTGATAGAAAGCCAATGTTGTTCCACTAAGAATTTAAGTTAATTGGAAACCTCAGATCTTCAAGGGAAGTTGTCCACATGCATTTCATGGCAACTTGGTTCAGCAAACCCACTGTCCAGTAGTCACAATCATCATTACTCTTCCGCATAAGAAAAACATGTGCAGAATATAATGCAGTGGTTACAAGGAGAAAAAAAAAAAGAATGGTGGTAGAAATAGCATTGTTTTTTACAGTCTTCTGGATCGTGTTACCACAACACTCGGAGTACTAGCAATGTCTCTGTATATAACATAGAAGTCATGCACTATTTGTATTGATGACTGGTAATTATCCTCCAAAGCTGCTTCTCACTTGATGCGTGAGCACTGATTAAAGACTTCTAGACAAACTAAACTTTTGAGTTCATCCCGGTACTTACAGGAGAAGATGTTGTCTGAAGAGACTGATGAACTGACATAGTATTAGAAGTTTTACAAATGCTCCCAACCCTTGTTGTGCAGTCATTTCCCACTTATGAGCAGTCTTGTATGTTTTGGGTTTTTATACATTTATATGCATATTTTTCTTACAGGTTTACAATGCTGGACCAAGCACTCTCCCTGGCGCTTTTCTTGACATTTCATTTCCAAACCGTCTCGCTGCTACTGGAGCTGAAATATTTCACGTTCAGCAGATGATGGTGAGTACATTACAATGTACTCAGTAGGTCAGAGAGATAGTGAGACCTATTAATGAATGAAATGAAACTGTCCAGCAAAACTAGATGGGTTGGTTGCCTTTTTTTTTTTTTTTTTGATAGCAGAAGGTTCACTGTACCTGTGGTCAGGTGGTCGTAAGAAGCTGAGCTCCTCCAACTGTCACCTGCTCCCCTTCACCTAGGGTCAAGCTGCTGTTTGCATGTTCTTGGTTTCCTACGGGTGGTGTAGAACTGGGTGAGACTAATCCTGAAAGCAATGTGGAGAATGCTTCCAAAGAGGACTGAGTCTTCATCAGAGTCCATCCTGGCTGAATGGTGCATATGATGTCAGCAGAATGTGTTAGCAAGCTGACTCAAGTTCCTTATTTTTCTTGTGGTCATCTGCGAAACACTGGCTAGATTTGCATACAGTATCCATGTATGAGGGCTGCTCCGAAAGTAATACCTCCTATTTTATGATGTTGGCCCATGACATCAGAGGTGGATGTTGGTGGGATGGCAGTAGAGGTTGAACTTTCCCACCAGTATTCTGTTCCATTTTGTTGCCATGTGACAGATGGCAGCAGAGGTGCAGTCTGACACAATGGTGTCTGACATGGAAGCATGTGAAACAAAGGGGTGGAATTGAATTACTCCATGCCGGAAAAAATGGCACTCACTGACATTCATCGACACTTGCTGAATGTTTCTGGAGACCAAACAGTGGCTGTGAGCACAGTGTAGCATTCCATGGTGGGTGGTGTGTTCCAGCAGTGGCAACAGCAGGTCGCTTCTGCTGGCACAGATTTTGACAAGTGTGTCATGCAGTCTCTTGTTCATGGCTGACAAAAGTGCATAGCTAATAGTGGTGAAAAATGGTGTTTTGTAGCTCAGAATTTGATATCAAATAGTGTTATTGTGCTCTTTGTATCTGTTGTAGTTTCCATGGAAATAAGTAGGAGGCATTATTCGTGGAGTGACTTGTGTATATTTTACTGTATTCTGTGTTATAATTTACACTTTCTTACTGTTCTTTTAACAAATGTAAGTATCAGAGAAGTTTATTCTTTCAACATAACATTTTTCAAGAGATGATTTTGTGTCAACTACAAAGAAAACCAAAATAATTAGTGGTAAAGAAGACACATTCTTAGGTTTCATCTTTAATATTTTTTTATTATTTTCAAAGCTTTTGTTAAACCACTGAAATACCATTGTTTATACTGTGGTGGCCAATAGTGGGAAGCCTTGCTACTGCAGTTAATTTATTGCTGAAATTCAGAGTAATCTGTTTTTATGAGACAAAACCAACTCCTTCCATCAGCTCATAGTTTACTTGAAAAGAAGTATTATGCTTTCTTTGTGGTTACCTACTTTTCTAGCCTTTTGGCTGAAAAGTATTACCATCCCTTGTACACAGGTAACTGTCACTGAATCGCTGTTGATATGGATCCAATAAGACCTTTCTCAGTAGGTTTCCAAGATTTGTGCTATTGAAAGGTATGATATATATATATGGATCACAGACTGGTGCTGAAGACAGAATCACATAGAAATTTGGGATAATATAGGTAGCTCCAGTATTGTATAGACTGAGTCTGTTCTCCAGTTAGACTAATTCCTCAGCCTTCATCTTGTTTTCCATCCGATGTGTCCAGTCCTATATGTGGATAACCACCTTCCCTTGGACACATTGCCTATCAAAGGATCCTGACCCATGTTGTTGTCTCATCCCATCTCTCCATGCTGTGTGAATGTGTGTGTTCACAGCCCCACCAGAGATGTGGGAGTCACCTTAAAAGATTTTCTCTGCTGCTGTCTCTTCTTCTTCAGCAGTCCTACGCATTCTGATATAGCTAAGAGAGAGGGATAGGAAATTCAACCAGTCTGACTTAGGGTGTGATGAATCCCTTCCAGGCACTGCTTCTTTCTTGATGCTGACTCTTCCAGAAATCTGCACAAATTGTCTTAGACAAGACACCTGTTTTGCATGCTTAAATTAGCTGAAGTGCATGCCACCCACATAGTGTACAAGGGCTAATTTCCAGACATAATTTGTCACAATTTCTACTTAAAACCCTAAGTTGTACTGACAAGGTTATATGGCCTCTCTGGTTTTGAGTAGTTGTTAGAAAAACAAAACAAAAGCCTTAAATCTTGCACTTTATTTGTAAAAGGGCTTTGTGTTTTTTATTGCTGCTGTTACGTGTGATAGCTTACCTGAAGGAGGTCCAGATGGGCAATGTGGTATTGGATACTGTGCTAAAAAATGCCTGTAGGGTTTGCATCCCTTTTTCCTTCAACAACAGGTTGCAATTTCACCAGCATTGTTTGATATCTATCTTCTATTTTGCAACACGTTTTTGTAGAAATTTCAAACTGCTATTGTGAGACGTATTTGCATTGCAGACTGAAGAGTGCTAGCAGGCAAGTGTGGCTTTATGTGTCTGCGTGATACGCTGGTAGACTCTGCATTAGTTCAACCATTGCTTTGGAGTATATGGTCAGTAGGAGTCTAATACATCATTTCCTGAGCACCTCTGACTTGTTAATAAATGTTATCCAAGTAAATCAAGTCTGGGATAGTGGTTATCCCTGCTTTTCAGATTGAAACACCAAATGGTTTGCCTTAGGTCACACAGGAAATTTGTATCAGAGATGGGCACTGAACCCATGTCTCCCAAGTTGTAGTATTGTAACTGGAAAAGCATTCTGCTCTCATTCCTCCTGCCTCTCTCCCACTGTCTGAAAAGGGAACTAAAATTGTGCAGTTTTTCAACCTTTCTCAGACTATACTTAAAACAAACAAGCAAAAAACAAGCACAGAAGCAGCAGATTGGAATGATCTACGGAAAATAGGCTAGAACAGATGATATTCAAAAACATTTTTGTATGTATATTCATTAAAGGTTTCAAGCATTTGCTTATTTTGAACTTCCTAGGAGCTAGTCTGTAGTAAAGCTGATAGTGTTCTTTCTGACAGCACAGAGGTTTCAGTAATTACACCTTTCTCCAGCTGTTCTAGGTGTCAGTGTTGCTGGACCTTTCAGAATAGCTGTTGTTAATACAGAGGATCAGGAACTGTCATTTAACTGTAACTTAAGCTGTTGATACAGCAGTTGGGATTTGGTGACATTGATTTTTTTCTTCTTTTTTTTGAAAGCTCATAGTTGCTTTTGCGACTTCTCTGATGTACAGTACAGCAAGGAACTTATGGGTGAAAAAGCATAGTATAAACACTGGAGTTTGTGTTTCAAATATACACAAACTAAACAAAATAGTGCCAGGAGCTAATTCCTTCATAGTGTGCTGACTGACCTAGTCTTTCATTCAGTCACAAAAATAATAAAAGGAAGAGAATAACATGTGGCCCACTGGAATGATCTACATCTCTGTGAGGTGTTAATAGGAATTATTACCTTGCTGCTCCTAGAGGAAATGACAGCCCTCATGCTTCCTCGGTTCCTGTTGCTCTAAGCTATTTGGCTTTATTGCAGAAACTGCTTTAAGGTTTTCTTCCAGAGAAATTCAGGTCACAAAGATGTTTTGACATTCAGAGTTCTGCTTTAGAGATGTTCACATTTTTTTAGAGGGGTCTTGGGAGTTTGTGCAGCACAGAACCGCAATAAAGTCAACAGTAAAAGCCAGAAATAAAAGAAAATGGATAATTGAAAGAAAATTAGAGAATAAACAAGTGAACATCCTCCCCGTCAGAAATTTTAAACAAAATGGAAATGCTAGAAATTTTATAAGTGATTTTAAGTTGGGGATTTCACCATTTACATTGATTTCCCATAGTCGACGCTCAAAGTCTGCAGTGCTAAATGATATTTTGGAAGCAAATCTGAAATATGACAAACTGTTTCCTTCTATGTACTTTTGTATTTGCTTTCTTTAAGGCAGGTTAAAAGCATAGTCCCACAGCTTGTTGGTAAGAGTGTTATGATTGTCACAGTCCAGGTGATAGCACAGAAAACTTCACCCAGAGTTCAAGAGGGTTAGCATTAACTGAAATGTAGATTCTCCATTCTTCAAGCCATTGATTATCTGTTCTTCCACAGAGGAAAACAGGGCTCATTATATTTGTGTGTATTTTGCTTTTGAACTGAAAGATTAGTAAATTCCTTTGGGTATCCAGCTAATTTGGAGGGCAAGCAAAGCACTACTTTACTTGCCAGCCAAGAAGCTGTTTTCCGGGGCATCCATAAAGATTTTCACAATGAGAGTTCCTGCCAAATTAACCGGGGTATTTCCTGAAGCTGATGGTAAATTAGCAATGAGTCCAGGATTACACCAGTGCTGGCTTTACAGAACTGGATCAGATTGTTGCCTTCCTATTTATTTTCTTTCCAGCAAAGGTAGATGCAGTTATGAGGAGCAAGGGACTAACAGTTGGAAACTACATTTTTCTGTTCGCTCTGGGAGCCAGCTGCAGTACATGCAGATGATCCTCATCCCTCCTCTGGAGGAACCAAGCTTTGCAGGGCTGCAGGTTGGTCAATTAGTTGTCAGCAGAATTAAATAATTGCATGTTACTAACCAGAGCAAGTGTCCTGTACACTTGTGAATTTCTAGAAGAAGCTAGCTACTGTTGCAAGCATTCCCCTGCAGTATTCATCATTGGTGTGGCCTCCCCTTGAAAACTGTGTGCAGCTCTGGACTTCACTATATAAAAAGGCCTGTCTTGTGAGGAGGGGCTGAGGACGCTCAGGCTGTCCAGCCTGAAGAAGAGGCTGAGAGGTGACCTCACCGCTCCCTGCAGCTCCCTAAGGAGGGGAAGCAGAGGGAGGTGCTGGGCTCTGCTCCTGGGAACGAACAGCAGGATGGGAACAGCACAGAGCTAACAGGGGAGGGTCAGACTGGGCACTGGGAAACATTTCTGTGCCATGAGGGTGGTAAAACACTGGACCAGGCTTCCTAGAGAGGTGGTTGGTGCCCTGTGCCTGCCAGTGCTCAGGAGGCATTCAGACAATGCCCTCAGTAATGAGTGTTAGCTGTTAGTTAGCCCTGAAGTGGTCAGGCATTTGGGCTTTGAAGGTCCCTTGTAACTGAGCTCTTCTATGTTCTAAGCAAAATGCAGGCCAGCAAGCACTGATTTTTAAGATCCTGCTTAGGCAAATCAACACCATAGGTCTGAAAAACTGTGTTGTTATTTCTGAGGTAAGAATCTTGTTAAAAGGGAGATGCGCACATTGAAGGCCATTTTCTTCAAAGACAATGAAATAAAGGGAAATTCTGAGGAAGAAGGAAAATACTGTCCTCGGTTTTCTGGTGAGAAAGTCAATTCCAGCGTGTAACTTTTGATATCTAATTATAATAATCACTGTTGTAGTAATTGCTGATAATAGAATATTTTAAATTATGTTTTATTACTCCAGTAATTAGTGGAGAAAGGTAAGCACAGGAACAGCTTTGTAGAAGCACCTACCTGTGTCCACTGGCAATATAAAATCTATCTGTTCTTCTTGAGTTTCTGTAAGACTTAGATAATTATCTCCAGAAAGGGAAATAGGTTAAACCTTGGTCTTGTGAATCTTCCTTCTGTTCACCTTGAAAGTTCCAGTTGCATCAAGTCCCTTGTTCAGGATTCAGTGTTCCTTTCCCTGTTTGGTTAGAGATCAAAGGAAGGAGTTCTTCTGTTGGAAGGGCAAACAAACGTCCTCCATTTGTTCTATTAAGCTTGGCATCTTCCATTTCACACTTCTCTATTCGTTCTATCTGAGCAAGTAAGACCTGGATTGTGCCTTTTTAAAAACTGGGTATCAGTAAGATTTGAAAGACAAAGAAAAACTGGATTAGAAATTAATAAGAAGCATGGAGGAATTGGAAAGAATTCACTTGCTTAGTTGTCTTTGAAGTTAATATCTGCATGAGCATGGAACTGCAGCCCGAACTGTCATGTTCAATAAGGAAAACTGTTGAAATAAACATCATTTTCTTCATGTGAATGCAGAAAGAAAAAGTAAAATGGAATCAGTTCCACAGCCACAAGTCCTTCTGGCTGGCGACAGGTTACACTTTTAAGGCCAGTTTTGTGTAGCACTCATGTCATTTTTCTTCCTGGCACTTGCATGATAATGTCTGTAAGGAGCAGGAAGACGTGAAAGAGAAGAGTTAGAGCTTGCTGTCTGGTTCCATGAAAAGTCCCAGGCTGCTTGTGGTTTTGCTTCACTTGTATCTTTAAGATCTTTGCAATTTTAAAACCTTAAATGTAACTTCTGCTTATTATCTGTAGGTTGCTGTTCTCTACGAAAAGAATAAGATGCTTTGGCAACTGCACTGCTGATGTTTAAAACCATATGCAAAGGGAGACTGTCAGAACTCTCTGAAGTGACAGCAGTGTGTGAATGCTTTTTGAAGTATCTGGTGTGATTGTTAAACTCACCACTGTGCACTTCACCTACAAAGCCAATCCTTTGTATCATTATGTAGAAAACCTCTTTTTTGTTGGCAGACAGTTAAACATTGTTTCGTTTCTGTCTTTTGAAGTTTCAGACTCTGAAAACTGTACATAGTCCCAGCATGTGACGATGTAAATATTTACTGATTGTAGTTTATGTAGAAAAATGTTGTTCCAGCAGTTATTTATGATGCTTCTGTTTGCCACCATTGATACCAAGTTTGTGTGGGAATGTTTCAGACTTATAGCAAGCATTATTTCAGCCCTTTCTATTAGTCATTCCTCCTGTGGACACTCACACATATTTTGGCACCGTATTTAAAAGGCAAAGCTAGATTGCTGCAGGAAATTATTCATTCCAGAGAGTGTATTGTACAAATCTTGGTGACCTTCCTGCCTCCTTCATTTTAACAGCTTCTTTAAATGACTGTTTCAAAACATTTTGTGTAGGTAGCTAAAGATGTTTTTTCCCTGCCATCTAGAGCATCTCTGCTATAGCGATTTAATTGGGCTTTGCCTGGGAGCCCTGTCGCTTTCGAGTCCTCCACTAGCATGGCTGTGAGGAGAGGCAAGAGCACACGCTGTGGCCCAGTGTGGCACAGTCCCTCCTAGGCATGGGAAGTGGGACCCCAAAGCAGCTCAGAAAGAGTCCTCATAAGCACTTTCTTAATGTCAGCATGATAAACTGAAGCTCTTTAAGTAAAGAGGAACTTAATTCTCATTTAAGCTATCATTGTTATACAGGAAAGGGTGCCTGGCCATAAAATTAAGTTATTTCCTGAGCTAAGACCTTAAAATAAATCCAAAGGGGAAAAAAAAATCACTACACTTTGCTTTTCTGGAACCGTCTGATTACTATATAAAAGCCATGCTTTGGTTAGAGTTCACTGCATTTGCAGTGTTTGAAATAATGTTTTCATGCATTGCTGGATATTGCCTTCAGGATGTTGCAAAACTATGTAGCATAGTAGAAAGTTTTCTCTGAATTCCTAGTTTGGATTTTAGATGAAACCAGATTTGAACAAATTTTGTGACATTTTCTGTTCATTTAGTCCAAATCTTCTAGCAATGAGAGCACTATAGTATTTGCATAAGCAGTGATTTTTTTTTTTTTTTTTGCAGATGCTAGGTAATGTTCATGGAAAGTACATTTTGAATTTGAGAATATAAGTCTGTATTTCAAGAAGAGTACTATAAACATCAGGGCCATCCAAACCAGGGACAAAAGTGCACTGTGATTTACGTGTTAGACCACAGCAACACCTGGCATATTCTCTTCTGACCTTCTCATTATTAGCTTCTAAACCAAAGAAGTGGAATTTATCAAATTACTTGTTGAAATTTTCCAACACAATCCTTACCCCAAACTCACTACCTGTCAATATAGTGTGGGAGTCTGATTAATATTTTGAGTCAATTTAAAGTACTACTTACCTTGTGAAGTGCCCATAGTTCCTATTTTCATGATTGAATATATGAAAAAAATGACTAATTTGCCTTTTATACAAATGAATTTAAGGTAAAGAAAGAAGCTTTCAGACTGAATTGGTTGAATATACTAATTGTTAACAGATTGATAAAGGAAGCAGAAGGTTTGGTAGATAACACATTAATCAGGAAATTTGCTGAGTTATGGGGAAAAATATACAGTAGGTTTTCTTTAAGCTTCCCAGCCAGAGAATTCCCTTGTGAAGGAACTACTGAATGAGAAAAGATGAGTCAACAGAACCTTAATTTGTTTCATTTTATTTTTGAAGAAGTGTGAGACTTGCATCCTTTCACCATTTTCCCATTGGTAAAGATGTTCCTGCCAAAAAACATTGAAGGAGGACATTGAGAAAGAGCTGGTTAATTCTTTTAACATACATGCTTTTCTTAAATGCTGAGCCTTTTATAAATAACATGCAAAATTTTTGGTTGAAATGATAATTTGGAAACTAAGAGTTGAGAACAATGTTGTTTGTGTGTATAAGATCTCAACTGAGAATGATAAAAGGAAGGTTTACCCTACTGTTGATGTGTCCAAGTGGAAATAGGCATTGTGTTGTGCTTCTCTCCTGACTGAAGGTGTTAGTCCAGTATTGTACTGGACAGGTACCAGTCCAGTACCAGAGAGGTACTGGGTAATATCAGAAGTATCAATAAACCATTCCTTAAGGGAGTGAGAACTCTGAGGTTGTCCTGGAAACAAAGAACATCTGGATAACTGAAAATACTTAATATTTTAATGAGGGTGACTCATTTAATGTTCAAGTGTCTACTGTCGATCTGCAAGATTGTTCTCTGGAGCTTCCACCTTCTCTCCACTGCCTCTAAAGAGACCCTCTGTATCTTTCCAATGCGTTCAAACATCTGCTGTGGTGAAACATCCGTACAAATTCTTCAAGCTCTGCAGGGAATGTATTTATCTGCTTGCTTTTGAGAGTTTTTCATCCTAATGTTAACTCTGCCCATGAGGAAAGTGCAACAAGTGGGTAAAGAAAAAACACACATTTAATGTAAGTTTTGTGCATCATTAGTAAAGGCTACAGATAGAGATGTAGCTAAAACCTAGCTAAAAGCACTGAACTCCAAGTGATCTCAGAGGCCTTTTAAAAAGGGATGTACCTTGAGATATATTTGATGCCTCATGTGTTGATTAAGCAGTTCACAGTTCATAACAGGGAGAAGGATTGTGCGTGTCACTGACTCTTGGATTTAAGCTGTTAAAAGCTTATATATCATAAGGGGCACATGAACATGAGAGGTAAACTGCTGCTTTAGTTTCCATGTAAGGTGGTGTTCATTCTTAGGCCTGAACCTTCTGTGGAAAGTGCAAATAAATCACAGGATTGCTCAGTCTTTCTTCTCACTGTGTTCATATGGTGGTGACCTCTATCTAGGAAAGAAGCCACTGTCTTAAGTCATGTACTTTTAAATCAGAAAAATCCTGTTCTTATGACTAAACTGGGTAAATAGCACTAGTTCTTGAGAATAGCACTTCCGTGCATTCGCCAGTGCCTCTCTGGTGATGGCAAGAGTTGGAGGACTATGCTGATTTAACTCAGTTATTTAATTAAACTGTGCAGTTGAGTGTGTCAGAAGTACACCTACAAGCATTGCAAACAGGTTAGTGCAGATTTAGGCCAAAAATGCATCCAGTGTTCTTGCACCAGATCTATGGTGTAATACTCCTCTGTCATTATTTAATGCTTTAGCATCTCCACCTTGCTGTTTAAACCTTCTATCTCCTCACGGCCATGTGAGTTTACGTTTTAGATAGATCTGTGCAGTACTGTTTTTCTTACCAGCATCACTATTTTCAGTCAAAATCTTTTCAGTGCTGTGTAAAATGGGTTAATTAAAAAAAAATTTTTGTTGCTTCAGTGGCTCTTAACTTTATTGCCAGAATCAACAAAACTGCTCTGAATCAAACATATTTCATTATCTGTGAATATTAAACATTTTTGGCATATGGAGCAAGTACTCAGATAACATATTTACATAACTTGTCTACTGTCGAAATTCTGACCTTGTCTGGAATTTCTTGTCAGAGCTTTTATTTTTCCTCAGTGTGTGTGACATGTGAGATTACCATGCCTATTAATTCATCTCTGTTGCATTTGCCTGCTATAGGGTGAATCAGCGCCTTTGAATCATGACACACATATACATTTTCTCCCTAATATCAGAGTGAATATGCTATGGTTAGCAACTAAGTCAAACAAAAGAGGATGTGTTGTTTATTATCCAATTTGCAAACTTGAACCACCTATTAAGTATGCATACATAAATAAAACAGTAAAAAAAAAAAACCACAACCTAGTAAGAGACAAGAAATATGTTAAGAAAAAAAGCTATCTGGCAGCAATTGCAAGAAGGCTACAGCCAAACCATCCTTTGGAGCCAGCATACCCCAAGGCTGATGAGAAAGACATCAATTTCAGAGAGGAACAATGCTAACAATTTTGTGAAACAACTGACCTGTGTTCAGACCTTGATCTTGTTTCCTGCAGCTAAAATTGCTGTTCCAAGTATCTTGTGTCTCATGATGTTTTCCTCGAGCTTGCCCTCATGCTTTTTCCATGTTTGAAGGTGGGTTTGGTCTTAGCACATGCCTTCACAGCTGGATTGAACCTTCTTGTTTGTTTTGTGTCAACTTAGTTCTCTTGGCTTCCAGACTATCACTAATAACTGTTGATGATTTAGTTGAAAAGGGGAATCAGCCTTGTTGGAAAGGCCTGGAAATTTTTAAGATTTAATACCATAATAAATTCCTCTGCATTAGTACAAATCTGATGTTGCCTGTGAGGAATGGGCTGAAGACATCTTCTAGCCTGTTTATCTTATAAAATGCCAAACATATATGAGATTAGTGCTCAGCTTCTTATATGCAGCAACACAGCAGGGAAATTGCACTTAATGTGTCTTTGGTAGCGACAGCCACTTTCCTCTCATTTTTCAGTCTCATTCCTTCAAGGGACTCCTATCATATGCACATACTTAACTCCATACCAGCTGCCAATTTCCACTTTCCTGTGCTTGGTCCTCAGCTGACCTTTGCAGTCCCCTGTTTGGAAACTGTATTTCATTTCTCTCTCCTGGATTGCCATCTTGTGCAGGGTATGGGGCTCTGGTGAAAAAAAAAAAAAAAAAAAAAAAAGAAAGAGGATCTCATTTGATGCATGTCAAACAGGTTAAGAACAAGCCTACAAAGGGTCACTGGCTTTCAGTCCAGCTGTGAAGTTTGTTACAGGCAGTATGGCCTGAAACCTTAAGATGTGTGGTAGCATAACCCAGCATTCTCGTAAATGCTCCAAAGACTTGCTAGAAGTGCTGTGAGAGTAGCTGCAGATAAGCACAAAGGATGTTATATTTTCCCTGAAGGTGAAGTACTGCGCCTGTGGGTATATTCTTTCTCCTAGAAACCCCCAACCCACTAAGCTCCCAGCTGACGTGGTTTAGAAATGCAGGCAGTGTTGCACTGATGTTGGGTTACCTTCTGTGTTCCTTGGGGACAATATAGTGATTGTCCTCCTTGCGCTGATGCCACGTTGCTGGAGTGCCAAGCCCAGCCCAAGTGTTCTCATAAGTCTGTGCACAGAAAGTCAGAGAGGTTGATACCTATGGTACGTAACAAATCCAACATGCTATCCCCATGTGACTCTGTTAAATATCCTACACTTTTTTGGAGATGTAATGCACGTTGGATGTACCTGCTATGTTTTGCATACAATTTTCACTCTGAAATGTCCTCCCACCACTTTCTTTTAAAAGTGATGTAAGCTGATAGAGTTAAAATTCATTGTTATGTTATGGATTTTCCCCTGCTCTGCAAGACCTCTCAGATATTCAGCATCCACTAAAGAAGTCGTATGGGAATTTCTTCCTTTTTGCAGATACAACGTTTCTAAAACCTAAAGTAATGCACATGCTTTCTCAGTGGTTGTGTCTTGTCTCTGAGAAGCTCAGTGGTTTGTGCTGATGACAAGAAGTTGGCAGAGTAACCCATCCTATAGGCTGTTACATTTAAATGTTGTCTCTCAATCCTGTTATTGAGCTCTCTAATGGGACAACAACTTCCAGTAAATTAATAAAGGTGGAGAGTGACCTGTCTCTGAATGCAAGGCCCTTGATGGGTGGGGTAGGTGGAATAAGGGATGGTCTGCTTTTCTATATGATGATGGATTAGGAATAGCATTAGCTACTGCAGAGGTGTGGTGAATTTTAGACAACAGTTACGCAAGGCACCATTTACTAAGGTTTTTATCTTCTCTTGTTTATGCATGTTGCATTGAAGACAACAGGAGAATATGTGTAAATGTATGTTTATGAGCAAGTAGGATTTTCAATTCCTTAGATTTTAGATGTGTAGGTAAAACTCTTGGTGATAAGAGCGGTGATAAAAATCACCACTGCTCGAATCAGACCTGATTACGTGTTGAAGGGAGATGGCATTCAAAATAAATTCTCCCTCTTGAAAATTGAAAATAGGTTTCTGGCATCCACAGATGTTCAAGAATGCAAGTGAGATCTGAATGAGGGCTGTGCATTTTATCACTCTGCTGTTCTGCCAGGCTTCCCTTGACCTTGGGGATGAGCATTTTGGCAAAAGTGGCTTTGGGCTTGAAATAAAGCTAGAAAAAAGTAATACACATGATGCACTGATGTTAGGGTGTTCTGCAGCATATGATAAGTTGAGAATGGCCTTGCATAAGGAGGAGTTGATTAAAAAAAAATAAATAAACAATTGTCCATAAAATCTTCTAGGGGAAAATTTTACTTTTGTTCTTGGTGTTGGAGATGTGACTGTACTGCCGGTGTGCTAGGCTGCAAATGGTTTTATACAGGATTTAAAACAGATGAGTGCTTTCTGGACAACAGATTGAAACAGTCTCCAGCAGAGGCTGCTCTGATAGTCTCTGAAACAGTTCCTTGGGAAGCAGCAGGGGAATCCTGCTGGGTACCCCACTCAGGCCAGGAGTTTTAATTCCCAAGTGGCAATGTCAGTACAGGATTTAGGGCAGCCTCCATTCTGTCCCTCTTCCTCCCTGACCCCACGTTTGTTGCTGTTTGCGTTGGGAATAGGATGTTGATTTTTCTCTGACTGCTGTATAGTCCTTGCGCTGACTGCAAAGAGAGCACATATCTCTTTGCACATCCCCTGCACAGCTCTGAAACCCTCCTTCTACTGTTTCTGTGAAATGTTATGTCTTAGGTCCTGGGAAGATCATTTTGGTGGTAGTCCTTTCCTGCTTACAGACTGCTGAGACTACACAAATTTCTAAAAAGCCCTAGAACATCACATAGCTCATAACTCCAAGACTTTGTCAGGGGCTGGCTATGTAGTCAAAGACTTACACAGTTCTTGTGTCTGTAAATGGTAGGCGTTTGCTCATGCAAAGCCTTTAGAAGATAATTTCTGGATTTTTCTTTCATGTGTATTAGATTATAAAGCTGGTGACAAGAGTTAAAATAGGTGTCTGGGGTAGTACCTTGTTTGGACAAGGAGAGGCTTAGTCACATCCTGGTTTGTGTTTTAGAGATGCAGTTCTCAGCATAGTGAAGGCAGGAGCTTTGTGTGAAGCTTTTGTCTAGTAGGCTGGTTTTCAAGAGCTGAATCTGTCACTGATGACAGAGTTAAATGAAAAGTTACCATACATAGTTGTGTCTGACTGCTTGACTGAACCTTCCCTTTATGCAGGTGAAAATAGAGGAAAATAAGAGCTGATGTGAAATGTGTCTGACAGCCAACCTAACAAAAACAGTCAAACAAATATGGCCAGTCCTTTGGGAGGACTAGATTTCATCCTACCTCAGCATGATCCACCCGTTTCAAAGAGCTTTGTTACTTTTTTCCTGGTTCTGTGGCTGTGGTATATCTAAGGGTGTTTAAAGAAGCTGAGAGCTTCTCAGCTGCATTGCATCGTTTCCTGCCCACTGGCTGTCAGCACATGCTGATAGATTGCAGGTACACAGATTGCACCTGAATATGGGATTGCTGCCCAGTGGAATTCATCAAACTTTTGCCAACCAAATAGTAGTGTCTACCTCTCTGTCTGGAGGTGGCATCTATCTTTGGCTACTAAAACAGGCTGTTGATGAGCCACTGGTCTGTTCCAGAGCAGCGCAGGTGACAGGAGATGCTTGGTCCCACATGTCCCTCCTAACATGGTCTGAGACACTGAGTTTACTAGCTACCTTGTGCAAGATGGCTGCATAGGTGGCAGAGAGGGAAGGGCAAATGTGCTTGCATTTTCAGATTTAGTCCCCTGGAGGAGGCTTTCTCTGTGTCAACTGAAGTGTTTTAGAAAAGATGTGTCCAAGCTTCGGTTTTAGAAAATATAATCATTTACAGGAGAAAGGACCAGATTTATGTTGCTTCATGCCAGATAATTCCTTTCAGTCTTTTGAGATATTTCTGCTTTAGTTTGTTCTTACATTTTGTTTATACAGGATGTAAAGCAGGACTATTTAGAGAGTATGCCAAAACTGGGATAGTGCAGAAGCTCATACTGTTCTCTCTATATCTCTTACATGAATCCAACGACATCTATCCGAATGTCTGGTAATTCCAGCTTTCAAGAAGAAAGAGCAGATACTGAGTAGATCTTGACTCTTTGCTGTTCTTGATTTAAAATAAACCTTCTGGTTGATCTGGATCTAATTCCCATGTGAAAGTTCAAAGAAGATAAATGTCAGTGTGCTTTGTGCATCTCTTACATGCAATAAATGAAGAAAACTCATTCCAGATGGTCTGGACAAGTAGAGAACATCATAGCCTTAATTTTCAGTTGGGTAGCTACTTGTGTCTGTATCTAATGGGAATGTAAGAACAAATTATGTAAAGACAGGTTGTGAATACATCGTTCAAAGAACAGATTATGAAATGTTTGTGGGCCAGTGGAGCAGAAAAGCTGTATCCTACCATGAGACATGGCCATCATTTGTCCAGTAGACGATGTTTAAAATGTAGATAAAGCTTTGTTTATTTTTTGGCAACTCTTTGGTTAACTTGGCTACATAGCACCCATGCAGAATGGGACTCAGAGCATGCAATAATTTAATATCTGTAACAACTTTTTTCTTTTCAAACGTATATGATTTAAGTTAGAAGTTTTTGTCCTCAGAGTAGAGGATATGGGAAGATTAACAGCAAGATATGCAGGAATATCACTTGGTGGCTTGTAGGAAAGACTCCCTGTCTCACAGCTTTTTAAGGATGGGGGTGAGGAGAATTTGCTGATATTTTATTGTAATAAATTGTATTAAATCCAATAGATTTTCTCCAGTGAATTTTCATAAACAGCAGATAGTAAGAACATTTTTCTCATGCAAGATTATCTTGACTGAAGGTCACTTTTATCGAAACTTCACTTGCTTGATCTCTTTTTCTGGAAAAGTGTATAAGTTAAAGATGCAGTATATAAATATATTTTCATTATTTTTGTACTATTTATGTTGAAGGTAAGAGAACATATTTGGTGTCCAGAATTGTGCATTTACACAGATTTCATTTAGCTCATTTGTTTGAATACTGTGAAACAGTCAAGGTAGCCAAAGCAACAAACAGTACAAGAAAGGTAATACATGGAGTAACACAATTGACTTATTGGGTGTGTGGCTTATTTCTTCTCTCTTTTGCCTCTTAATAGGAGTCTAGACTTCCAGCCCAGATGTAGATGCCTTCTTTGGACAGGTTAATCCCACCTTCTTGTATCATTTATTTTAATTCAGAATAATAACTGAGTATGTTTGTGTTTGCAGGTTGGTCAGGACAAAGGCAACTGCTCTTTTCGCAAAAACCGCAACCCATGTGTTGTTCCTCAAGAGAATGAAAATATTTTCCACACGATATTTGCTTTTTTCACAAAGTCTGGCAGAAAAGTATTGGTAAGAAAGTCCATCTATAATAAACAAACATATGGTGCATATTATGAAAGGTTTTGCATGGATCAGCATAAGGAACTCAAGCAGAGAGTTGACTACAGAACAGCTGTTTGATGTACGTGGACAAATGCTGATGTGGGGAGACCTAGCTGAGCTATGGGGATACCTAGTGATTTAAATGATCTGATTTTTGAATGGCTGGAATGAAGGGAGCTACCTTAAGTGGCAGCATGCACTTGGTAACTAGAGTCCTTGCTCCCATATTTTGCTGAAGGCAGATGGTTCAGCAAGGCCTTGTGATGTGCTCAGAGCCCACCCTGAATTTCAGATCCTGAATTTCGCCTGCCTTGTTTTTGTGCAGGTATTGGTACCTGGTTGTCTTCAGGTCTTGAAAGCTGCTGCAATTTCAGTGCAGGAGAATTGGATTTTAGCAGCTTACCATGCATCTTAGTCCTCTGGAGTATTTACAGTTACACAGTTTTCAGTGAATTATTTCATCCCTTGCCTAACAGCTTTTTCCATATTTTCTGTAGGACTGTGAAAGACCAGGCAGGTCCTGCTTAATTATACGCTGCAACTTAAGCTCACTAGCAAAAGCAGAGTCCAGTGAAATAAGTATTTACACACTGCTGAACACTGAGATACTGAAGAAGGTACGTGCTTCCTTTGTCATCAGTCTTAAATACCATTTCAAGCATGTTTATGTGCATCAATAGACACAAAACTTGCATTCCGCCCTCTGTTTACTAGTGTGTTATGAAAAAAACATCATGGCATCAAAGAAAACAGATCTATTTATCAACAGTGTGCATGGAGGTGTTAATCGTAGTTCTTACCCATTACCCATTAATACAGAAATAAATTAAGTTCAGAAATTTATACATTGAGAAAAAACAAATGAGGCCCCTTAATTGTATGCATGGTGTTGAGGCAAGAGAATTCTGAAAGTTGAAATGATTTCTGAAAGTTTTCATTCTGAAAACTGAGAAGTAGACTAAGTGCATGTAAACTGTGACAAACTATCTATCATTCCTTCCTTGTAAACTGAGACATGGCAGTTTTTTGTAATTTTTTACTTGAAATGATTATTATTCAAAGATGCATCACAGCCGTATTAATGCTGAGCTTGACGTCTGTGACAAGAAACAAATGGTTGCAAGCTGATTCCTGTCTTCTTTGAAGCCACTGAATGAAATAGCAAATCTTTAAAATTTCTGGTGATTTACTGCATTTTTCTTTGTTTCCTATAGTTAGAAAAATGACAACTGTGTAGTTATGGTGAGACACTGTAAGATTATGAGTGTAGAAGGTAATCAGAGGAGAAAGTTGATAACATGAGCCTACTAAAATAAACCTGTTTTTGAGAAGTGCTAGATTAAAAACATTGAAGAGAGCCCTTATTAGAGATCAATTCCTAAAACAATATATAACTCTGAGCATTTTCAGATGAAACCATCTGCTAATGATTGTCCATATTTGGAAACAGAAGGTACCGGAAAGGCTGGAAGTTTCAAGGGTTTGTTACTTAGATATAAGGATGCTGAAGTATGTTAGCAAGTATCTGAGTGCACTTAAAATGTTCTTCTGGGGAATTCAGTCCTGGGAATAGCCAGGATCATCTCATCTTCAAAAGACATGGCAGAGCTTACCCACGTCTTTGGGTCATTATCACTAACATGTGCCATTTCCTACCTATCGTCTACCCTCCCCAGTGCAAACAGCATATAAACAACTAACCTAAGAATTAAAATGGCTTTTTGGAATGTGCCTGTTAAAATTCAATGAGTAAAATTTAGCAGGAGTAATATATGAATAAGGGGAGATGCGCATTGAATATTTAAGATATTTGTACCGCACAGATTCACATAATTAAGCAGTCTTCTACCTGAGTTATACTTGAGTCTATCCCAGCTTTCATGTGTGTTTTTTTATCTGTTCATTTGAAAAATAAGTAGGAACTTTTCTTTGATGGTTAATATTGAACTTGTCTGCAGTGATTGGCAATGTTGTCTGTCTTTTCCTTTTGTGGTAAGTGTGGTAAACAAAAAAGAAAAAAGCCAAATAAAAATCATGTTTAATGTTCAAGTATGAATGTTGTGCTTAAAGTCCAACATACTGGATTTTATTTTAATGTGAGGGAATGCACTTGCTTTTGTCTATCTATGTTATGAGTGTTAGGTATTTTTCAAAGCTGACTTTTAACCAGGATAGTACTTAACTCTCAAGCTAACCTACACTAAGCATTATCTACATGTGTTTACTACACTGGCAAATGTTTGGTGTTTTTGTTTTGAGGTCTTTCAGTGTTTTCTCACCCACAAATCTCATTCTCCATGTTTTTACTTTTCAGGACAGTTCATCGGTCATCCAGTTTGTCACAAGGGCGAGGGTGCAGGTGGACCCTGACCTCAGGGTTGTAGAGGTGCCAAACGGGAGTCCAGAAGAAAAGCCAGTAAGTAAATGTGCCTGAAGAGAAATGTTTCCTGATTCCAGGGGACTGGAGTTCAGCAAGAGAGCTATGTGAAGTGGAATTTGTGGCTGGACTTAGACTCGGCTAGTTGATGAGAGTGCCCAGACTTTGGCCAGACTAGCAGTGCAGTTAGCCTGGCCTCTGTGGTTTTGCTTACTATGATAACCATGCTATTGTGAGTGGTGTTATGTGGGGCAGGAGAATCTATGTTGTACTAGCCAAAGCTGTAATAGCCTTTGAGGAACCGATGCCAAAATTAGGTTTAGCTTCCTACTCTGAGGTTGATGTCTGTTTTAATCTAATTTGTTTTCCTTGGAAAACTAGCAGAGTCTTGAAACTCTGGCAAAGTCTTTTCAGATGTGCCTATGCAAAATATTTAGAAGTGTTAATAGTATTTTGGGAGCTGTGAAAATGGGTAAGTTTTCAGAGAATCATTTAACTGTTCCTTTATACTGAGCTGGTAGAATTAATGTGCAACCTGATACTGCATTTCTGTTGATCTGCATGAAGCTGAACAGAAAGTTGAAGGGGAAATAATGAATTTCAAGGTGAATGCGCTGTGTAATTTTAGCTGTAAGTAAAGCTCTACGGGGCCATGTTTACAATTTGCCGAAGAAGGAGGTGATGTTTGTTTTCCTACTACCAAGTTGCCTAGTGCTTATGCAGGAAAATTGGATGAGGGCCATACCCAAATTCAGCTTTCTCTTTGCCTAGTGAAATTTTAAATTTTCATTGCCTATATTTATCTTACATGAGGATCAATTTCAATTTCTCCTCTTGCTGTGTATTCCTGGAACATGATATAGATTCTGCCTCTCAGTTATCCTTTCTATCTCAGTGACCGTCATCACCACCATTCTCTTATGGCTCCATTTCAGTGAGTACTGTTAAGGTACTAGTGTAAGAGTATTGAGTTCAAAGCACTTTTGCAAGAGACAGACATCCAATATTAAAGCACTTTTCTAGGAAGTACTTTATCTAAATCACCAAAGGCAAAGAAAGAATTGAACCTGCATCTACTATGTTCAGTCTGAAGGCAGATCTACTGTAGAGACCGCATTCTCCACCATCACAACTCCAACCCTAGACTTGTTCCCATTTCTTTTTTTAACCTTTAATTTTATTTAGAACTATCAGGGAAAAAAAAGTCATTTATATGACCGGACCCCATTTTCCCTTTCTGTTTTATTTTCTGTGTCAGATTTCTGGACTGTTCTAAAGAACACCAAAAAAAAAAAAAAAAAAAATAGACTTGGCAGCTGAACTGAAAAATATAGCTACCCTTCCCTGAGAATGTGCCTTACTAGTGACCTGCAGCCCTGACTGCTAATACGTTGCTAGATATCTCTTCAGTTCTGCAGCTAGCACAGAGTTTATCTTGAAAATTTATGGCAAAATTTCATTAATGAAGTAACACCTGAGTGTAATACTCATGCCCCAAATGAAACAGGAGAAGCCAGGATATCTCTGCCAGATATTTTGACCCATGAATGATTTTAGAATGTCAGAATAATAGGCACAATGCCAAACATGTAGGATTACTATTTAATGTTCAAAATTTTGGAATACTTTTATCCAGGAATGCAAGCTCTGGTGTACTTTGTTGTTATCTAATGCTTGGAGAAAAATAATTGAAAACTCCCCCCTCACAAAAACAACACTGTCCTTTTCCTGTTCCCAGAAGGCCTTTCTTCAAGCCTTGAGTTGCAACGATTATAAAATACACTGTGTATGCTGGGAAGCTCTTCAAACAAGAGCTTGCTCCTAGTTTCTGGGAAGCCCAAGCTGCAAAGGAGTATGCTTTACATGTTGTAGCCATGTAATATCAATTTATAATTTCAAGTCTTATCTAATATGAGTGCTATTTGCTTTCTCCTTTATGCTATTTCCATCTGCTTGTTGGCTTCTCTATTGCGATGTCTTTTGCGTAGGGTCATGTTAAGAGAAAAAATTTAGACATATGGTTTGGCTCAAGGTATTCATTTTTTCCCTGCTCTCTTTTCTTGTGGAATGCAGAAGGGAACAATGCTTGTTGCAAACCACAGCTATTCTGCTGGAAGTGGAGACAGAAGAGATAAAATGTCTTTGTCCATACTCCTCCCTTCCTTTTTAAAATCCCGTTGTTTTATGTTTTCTTTTCATTGACCACAGACTGCAGTACCTTATCCATTTGCATAGTAGCTCCTGAACGTAGACTTCCTTTGAGTCTATTTATTAAAGTGTTCCCTAACAGTGAAACACATTTTCTTAGACACTTTATCATGGTAAATATGAAAAGGTATTTTGCAGTCTACAGCTAAATATAGACTTATTAAAGCCATTTAAACTGTTTTTTAAAACCAGCTGTCCTTACTTCACTGAGCGCTTTTACAATTTAGTGTATAATATCAGAGTACAAGATATCTACAAAGAAGACGAAAGAAGGATGCCTGATGTTTGTGATGCTGGTTTAAGAAGTACTCATGGTGGCAGGATCACCCATGGAAATACCAGTTTTGTCTTACAGCCCAGTAGACTATTTGTAAGGGAAATGCAAATGCAAAAACTTATGTAAATACAAGTGTATCTGTAAGTTGGGTACCAGGTAGTCTTTGAAAAGAAATTTTCAGAAATAATTTCTGTTGATTTGGATATGATTTGCTGTGATTAGAAATGCTGTGTTTTCTCTCTGTTTACAACAGACTAGTTAAACTCATGTTGGACTGATCACATGAAGGTGAACAGTTTAGATCTCCCTCTGTGGTGACAGTTGTATCGACATGAGTATATGTTGGCCAAAACTGCTGTGTAGTGTTTTCAGGAAACATTCTCTTTCCTCGAGAGTATTGGTTTCCATGAAAGTTTGGCTCTCTTCTTCTGTGCATGTGAAGTAAAACCAACAAAAGGTTCCATGGGACTGCAGTGGTCTAATACCGGATCCAAGGGTTTGTGTCCTGTGTACTCTGCAAGTGTGCAGAAACAATGCTCCTATGGAGCAAAAGGACTTCCCTCTGTGAATTTTGGTGGGGAGGGAAGAAGAGGCTGGATTTCACTACATCCAAACTTCCCGAATGCCTTCAAGCCTCTTGTCATCAAAGTGAGGGAATGCAAAGTTGAGTAAATGAAGAGGAAACCCCAACTAAAATGCATGCATCTCCTGCAACAGAATGCCCTGTGAAAAGCTGAGTGTTCCCAGCTACCAATTTAAGGTGTCTGGTTTTAAGCTGAACACATATAAACTTCATTAAGCCTTTGAACCTTTCTCCCCTCCTAGGTAGTGTTTACTGTTCTATTCTTTTCAGACAAATCACACCGGAATTAATGCAACATATGCAAGTCTGTGTTTTTTTTGCTCAGGGTTTGGGTATGGTTATGTTTGTGATGATATGCAGATATATTTAATGGAAAACAGCGACAAGGTAAAGTTACAAAAGAAAAGTTTATTCTGTGAAGGCCTACAAGGTCTTGTTTTGAGAGGTCGTTATATGCGTATATATATTCACATGCCTAAACTTTAGCTGTCTGCTTCAGACACAACTTGGAAGACTCCTGACGTTCTCCATGTCTGCCTTGGAAGGAGCAGCCTGTGGTGCTCTCCTCTGTCCCTGCATGTGGTGTCCCAGGCTTTTTTTAATGCACTTGGGAACACTTCTTCCACTCTGCAGCCCAGCACCATCACCCCTTGCCTTTCAGACACACTCACCACTCTTAGGCACCCATTCTCTTCAGCTTACTTTTGGGGTGGGTACAACATCTTAGCCCAACTGGAGCCAGGTGTGAGCCTCCACCAGAAACTTTGAAGCCTCCTTTCTAGCATGTTATTTGCAGCCCTGTTGATTCAGCCCTGTTGTGCCTCATTTTTCATTTCCTTATTTCACCTTTCCATCCATTACTATAACAATCCCTTTATAGATTGTCTTCTCTTTATTGTGCAGTCTGGCAGATAGAAATACACAGAACTCTACAGAATACCAATTAAATACAGATAATTTCACAAACAGGTTGCAAGGATACCTCAGGTCTGTGTTCCTCAAGAGCTTCTGAGTTTTTTGTTAGTAACTGTAAATATCTATATATAATATATATTTTATATGTAATGTGCTTATACATGCATGTACAGATGTTTGTGAGAATGATGTCTTTTCTAGAAGTCCCCTCAAGTATAATAGCACTTGAACAGACTAGTTCAGTGTGGTTTGAAACACGAGAAATATTCTTGAAGATTATACTGAAATATTTTTGATAAACCCATGCATCTTATGTTGCTGGGCTTCATGGTACAAGTGCATAAAATTGATTTAGTATGGATAAGCAAAGAGAAATGCATTTTAGGAGGGAGAAATGAAAATTTGACCATTCACCTATTTCTAACCAATTTTTGCTAAGTTATGTTTCTTGTCTTTCTGAGTCCCAGTGCAACAATATGTCCCTATCCTGCTAAGGGCTTAAGCATAGTATGAACTTCAGGTATTTGTGGAATTCCTGCTCAATTGAGTTTTTAAGTTTTTGCCGACACGCTTTATGGAAATAGAGCGCCAAGAAAAGAAATACCTAATCCTTTTCAATTTGTTCACTAAGGCTATCAGAATATAACAAATGGTTGGCACAGGTAGAAGATGTCTTTGTCCATAGTTGTCCAGCATTTCAGAAGTCAGTGGTAGGGTGCAGCTCTCTGTTAATGTACAGCGGAGCAATTACATTGCATAGAACTTGATTGACAATTGTCCTACGTACAGCTGTATGGCAAGCTAAGCTACCTCCCAGGCTTACTTGCTTCCCACAAATACAGCAAAAGATAAATATGAAGCTAAAACTCCACATACATTGTCAAGACAACTGTGTTTTTCATGGCCTTTCCCTGGCATTTGCTCAGAGTCTGGAAACAAGTCCATAATCCTCTCCATATTTTATGACCATTGCATGTTCTTTCTCCAGACCAGACGGCTGCTGCCCCCACCACTCTCTCTCAGCAGACTTCCCACACACAAAACCTTATCTTCTGCATCAGTCACTCTTATCACTCCTGTTTTCTCTATCAACTGTGACTGTGGGAGGTGCACTAGGCCAGGGACTGCCTTGTGCTCTGCACCCCGTTGGCTGCCCCACAGGGGCTGTGCTACTGAGGTGGACAGGATGAAGAGGCCAGGATTCACTTACGATTTGCATTTATAGGTTGTGTGATGGTCCATAGGTCCTTCCTTCCACCACTTACAGTACTGATTCCCCACTGATACTCCTGATGTGTGATATATGCTATTTGCCCGGTCTGGTTTGTTTGGGGCTTGAGGTTTGTGTGTTTTCTCTCTCTCTCTTTGTTTCGGTTGTCTCTTTACGAAAACTCATGGCTGTGACTGCATGTTAAGGCAAGCAATTTTTGAAGGTTTGAGAGGAATTAGGATGTAACATGCTACATCCCTGCTCCTTTCCAAACCACAAAGCCACAAACAGGGTATTTTTTTTATGCTTGCCAATTGATTTCAGACTGAAGAAAGCAAATTGATAAGAAGCTGTTGTAACTCTATTCTCTGTCAGTTACAATAGGTTGAGGTATGACTGTGAACTGACTACAGCCAAGCTATTCTAGCTTCAAACCCCAAATGCGGGGCTTTTGCTGTAGGGATGATGTATGATTTGACCTCTGCAGCTATTTCTGACTCTGTCTTTTGGCAGCACAAAGTAAAGTTCTGGTGTGCTGGAAGCTGTGTTAACATTTACTCTCTGAGTAGTGGAGAGAAGACACCACCTCATCTTACATCCATTGACTGCTTAAAGGCCTTCTTTCATTAAAGATGGCAATAGCTGATATGTTAGATTCTTTTTTTCTTCCTTTTAGAATCCCAAAGAAAAAAACATTAGTGCTTTATCATCTAAGAAATAGTCATCTGAGTTGTCTCTGAAAGATGGATGCTGCCTATAGCCTCCATGAGAAATGGACTGACACATCGTATCATCTTTCCAAGCTGGCTCAGAAATCTGAGGAAGATGCAAGATTTGTCTTTGATCTCTCTGTGGTATTTCCCTTACATGAGTCTTGGCTCTGAGGGAAACTTTGCTGCCTAGGAAATTTTCTCTGTTCAGTGAAACATCTTTAAAAGCCTGACAAAGACTTCATGCTGATGTATGAAATGCTAAAATGTTTCTCAGAGAACTGGTCCATGTTTGAGAGCTATTTTGAGCTTTGGAATACTAGTTATGGGAATATGTTTGGGAAATGCTGTCTATGTATAGCATCATTTCTGACTATTTGTTATGCTTTCATGTCTTGTCATCAAATGCCTGATAATATCTCATTGATAGGAAAAATAGTGCGTGTGAATCAGCTGTATTCAAATTCCTCCTCCAGAAAAGTTGTGGCCCTGATCAACATTAGTCTGTGAAACTTAGATGAAGGATCTTTGACTATTTATTTATGGGAGCACCATGACAAAATATAGCCATATCCACTTGTGGTTTTCTCTCATCTGTGCCTGCAGTTTTTGTGGATGTTCACTGTGGTTGGCTATCTTTATTGAAACAAAGAAATGTCAATTAGAAGGATCTCTGAGAGGCCATCCTGTCCCATTCACCCCTCAAACCAGGACTGTTGCCCACACCAGTTCAAGACCTCCATGGTTTTGGTTGAGCCACGGAAACCTGCAAGAATGGAGAACTCAGAGCCCTGTTGCAGACTTTTCCTAGTGCCCACCCTGAACATCCAGATGGCTTCCGTGTTACTGCTTTCCCTTTGCTGTCTCACATATGATGCTGTCCGAACAGCGTCAGCAGTAAGTGGATGCATTTCATGGAATTGTAGAATCATAGAATGGTTTGAGTTGGAAGTGACCTTAAAGATGATCTAGTTCAACCCCGTCATGGATCTTTCATGGGCCTTTTCATGATGAGTGGCTTGGGGTTACATAATTGTGTCTGACTCTAGCCTCTTGATTTTTCACGTGTTTTTAGCTACCAATTTTTTGTTTTATTTAAAAGATTGCTTAACGATTTCTGGCTATGAAAGATTGATTTAACAGTTACTGTCTGTGAAGAGGTTTGGACGTTTTTAAGCAAAGATGAAAGTGATTTGTGAAGGAGGGAGGAAAACTCAATTTTTTACCTTCCAAACCAAACCAAAGCCAAATAAAGAAAACATACTACCTTTAAAAAGTTGCCTCTCTTCATTTCCTGGATATTAAATTAGAAAATTTAACAAAGTAGTAGCCACTGTTGAGGAGAACTGATTTTGAGTTTTCCACTGAGGAGCTGGTTTTGATTTAAACAAGAGACTAGAAATTTCCGTTGTGTATACATTTGGTATAATTTGCTCTCATTTTCTTCCTAAAGCAGGCAGTTAAGGAAAGCACTGTATAGGATGTATTTCTATGCTATACAAAAAGAGGTAACAGCAGGGAACCAGTGTATTCCCAGAAGAGCACATGACTGCATACACCTTTCCCTCTTTTTTTTTTTT
>WBMW01004420.1:309876-326867 GCA_013396635.1 Penelope pileata
TTTTTTGATGAAGAAGTTAACAAACCCAGCATATATGGATGTTTCATTGATTAAAGCATTGGGGTGTTTTGTGGAGCTGGGATCATGATAAGTAAAACATGCAAGATGTCAGCTCAGTCCCTGCTACTCCAAAGATTGCTGGTTTTCATGCAAACCTTTGTCTGCCTTTGGTGGCCCAGCACAAGCAGCAGCTCAGTTCAGTGTCTGGAGTGGGGTGGAAGAGCTGGCAGAGGAAGGGTTATTTTGGAGTGAGACCTGATATCCTTTGGATTGATCTCATAGCTACTCAGATTCCACTTAAAGCTTTAAATCCCTTACAAAAAAAAATAAAAATAAAAATAAAAAATAGATGGAAAGCGTGAAATTAAGGGCACATTCTGTATTTGTTTGACAGATGAAATATGATCAGTGAGGCCACCATGCAATGTATTTAATAAGATGAGTATGAGAGAAAATGCTACAACTTCCAATCATAAAAAGACCTTTCTCTAATTTCTTTGTAGGTGGTCTTTGAGGCCTTACACAATCTGGAGCCTCGTGGGTATGTTGTTGGATGGATCATTGCCATCAGTTTGCTAGTGGGAATTCTCATCTTCCTGTTGCTGGCTGTGCTCCTATGGAAGGTAAGGTAACAGATGCAACGTGAACACTGAGAATGGTCCCAGGAATAAAGTTTGAATTTGTCTGTGCCTTTAATGTCCATTTGCTGTAGGAGCTAAAGAATTGTCCACTCTGTTACAAAGTTGCTCAGCCAGAAAAAATACTTTCATATCCAGGCTTTTGTGAGGGACAAGGAGAGACTCCTGTTGCAGAGAAATGGAAAAGGAGATACTCTACGGCTTGGTTATTAAAAGTTAAAACCTTTGCTACAGTTTCAAGATGAAGGCGGATACCTTTAGAAACCTGCTGTCATCTCGGGCTGAGGTACTTTGTACATCTCTGTGGTTTTCTGATGCCTGAGGCTCACTGATTTCAAAAGGATCTTTTGAAAATCACATCAATTTTGCTGGACCAGCTAAAAGATCAGGTGCATGCCTAGCAAAAAACACTTGGTAGCTACTGTTTTCAAGAGGTGAAGGCCTAGGAGAGAGCAGTATCCAGGAATAAATTTTTTAGGTCCCTCAGAGAAAGAGTTCCAGATGAGTAAAATGTGTTACCTGAGCAAAAAGCACCATGACCTGTTAAAAGCCAGCCTTCACACCATCTCTGATAAGAAATAATTCTTGTACCCAGACAATGTTACATGCTGACAGTCAGCAGCAGTCATCTGGTGTGGGTAAGTATGAAGGGTTAGGAGCTTCAAGTGTTTTCATTCCTCTGTTCCCTGTTACCAACTCATAAATTTCAAAGGCCACAGTCAAGGTCAGGGACTGTCTTTGAGAGAAGTAAATCTTGAATGCACACGTGGGAACAAGTCCAACCTGAGTTTGCTTCCTGTGGCGAAGATCCAGCAGCCTGACTCGTGCTGCTGAGAAGCACATGTGCTGCAGGCTCTGCTCACCGGCTGTGTGGGGACTGGAGGCCACAGCCGCGCTGGGCTGCACAACGACGTGTCACTTTTGCAGGGCTGTAAAAGGGATTTACAGGCCTGAGCCAAAAACTGACCGTGAGATTCTGGCTGTAGATTATTCAAATGTTTGTGTAGCTATGTTATAGATTGTACATCTGCTTCATAGCTTATATAGATTTTATGTGGATTATAGATTTTAAGCATTTTTATAGTCAGCTTTGAAGATTTTTAAGCTGATACTGGCCAGGTCAAAATAGACTGTGCTTTCCATTTGGAAAACAATGTTTTGTTTTCCATGCCGTAGAATATCTTTATAACTTCTGTTTTTCTGGTATGAGGGGAATGCTTTTGCTTTTCTGTGGCAGAAAGTGAAGAAAATGAAAAGATCTGTTAAAGTGGCAGAGTAATCATGAGAATGGAAAAATGTGTGATTGGAAGAGGCGCAGGGTTTGCATCCTGGTGTCATGCAGTTTTGAAAAAGGATTTACTGCTGCTGATACCTCTATGACTCATGTAATATTGCTGGTTTCCTGAGGATATTAAGGTACTTAGTGAACTGTTTGAAAACGAGCAAGGTGAGAGGAGTAGCAGCTCTTACCTTGAGTCTTCATGAGCATCTGACACAACTTCACTTGTCGGTCTGTACTAGAATGTATACAAGACTGTTTTCTGGCTTAATCTTGAGACTGGAGTGTTTTTGAATGTTATTGAGATTATTCAAGTACGCACAAAGAAGTGACCGTTTTGCTACATGGAAGCTTTGGGGGAAATTCTGAGTAACAGTGACCAATTATTAAAATTAATTCCAGGCTTATACAGCCCTTTCTGCATGCAGAAAAAGCAGTGGTGGAGCAAAACAAGGTGAGGTGACTTAACCGAGAGTCCTGTGGCAGAGGTGGCAGTCATAGCCAGGTTTCATCAGCTGCACACCAGTGTTTTATCCACTGAATTGTATGATTGCTTAAGGATCCGATAACTTACGGTTTTGTTTTAGGGGAAAGTGATTACAAGTGTGCAGCTGCTAGCATCAGCCAGTGTATTCATTTAAATCTTAGTTTAGATCCTAAAAATATAAGTAATACTTTGCACTTAATGGTTTCTGTATTTATTAAAGTTACTGGCAATATTAAAGTTGTCTGAGATACAATTGACATGGGAAAGTTGTGGTCCTACAGAGGAATCTTAATTGTCTGATTTGTAAATATTTGTTAGACAAAATTGGACAACTGTATCCTACAGTCTTGCTTAAATTTTGTGTGTGAAAAAGTCCAACAAAAGTTATATTGAGAGTTTATTTGTTTTAACTGTGGAGTGAAAGAACAGCTGTGAATTAGATGGAGATTTGGGCACTGAAGATAGCAAGAACTGTTTATCTAGAGTATGAATTAAGTTGTACTTTTATTAAAAAAACTAGCTAGAGCTAAGCTGTGGTCCTGGAAGGTGACTGTTCACACCAAACAGAGCTGGAGCAACCCCATTGTCGGGGAGCTGCATGCTGGTGGCCATGTCTGTTTCTCGGCCCGGCAGGGGAGGGACATTCTCCTTGTGTGGTCAGTTGGGCCTTGAGTGTTGCAACACAACAGGCAAGTCCTTGAATACAACAGCATTTTGCTGAGTGAGGAGGTGCTCGCGGCTGCAGAAAAATATTTTGAGGGCTGCTTCAGAAGTAAAGCCTCCTATTTTATTATGGTGGCCCATGACATCAGAGGAAGATGTTGGTGATATGGCAGTGGAGGTTGGACCTTCCCACCAACATTCCATTCTATTTTGTTGCCATGTGACAGATGGCAGCAGAGGGGCACGCTGACACAATGGCGTCTGACATGGAAGTGCAGATGAAGCAAAGGAGTGGAACTGAATTCCTCCATGCAGAAAAAATGGCACCCATTGACATTCATGGACACTTGCTGACCATTTTTGATGACCAAACAGTGGATGTCAGCACAGTGAGATGGTGGGTGGAACATTTCAGCAGTGGCAAAAGCAATGTGAAAGACAAGCCATGTTCTAGATGGCCATGCAGATTTCTGTGAATGTGGCATGCAGGTTCTTGTTCATTGCAGGCAAAAACACGCAGCTAATGGTGGTGAATATGTTGATAAATAGTGTTTTGCAGCTGAGACTTTGCTCTATCAAATAGTGTTGTTGTGCTCGTTGTTGTAGTTTCCATAAAAATAAGTAGGAGGTATTACTTTCAGAGCAACCTACGTACAATACATGTAAACATTTCACATTGCATACTACTTGAATTAATGGCATTAGCTGGAATGAGCTCTCAGGGAACTTTCAGCCCTAAATCCTGCTTTGAATCAGAATGGGGTTACTGCTCATTCAATAAGATGAGATGGTAGTTGTTTCATTATTTGGAGATATGAAATTGCTCAGTCTAGGGGCCCATGTCAATGGAAGTGATGTTAAATGCCTGCTTATTTCACTTTAAGGAAAGCTTATTTATTCACACACAAGACCACAGCCATGTTTATACACATAACAAGCTTTTTAGGGTGAGCTTGACTGATGTTTGACTGGCTTTGCTTCCCTGCTTGTTTATTTTAATACTTTGTGTAGACACCACATTTCCTCTGGTCTAAGTGCATACAGATTCAGAGGGGCTGAGCAGATTTCCCTGACTTCCAAGAGATGCCATACATAATGCAGACTGGCGAGAGTTACCTCATTTTTGCATATTTTGTTGGATAGCCCAGTTTTACCCCTGACCCTTTTGGCTGTTCATATCCTGTTCATCTGCTCTGGATGCCTTTGTACAGGCATCCGTGGAGATGAGTTCCTGCTCTTGCTGCTTTATCCACAGCACAGCTCATGCTCCCTGCTCGTGCCTTGCCTGTGATCTCCCATACATGAGAGGAGACAGAGGGGCTCTCATGCTGATGTCCACAGTAATAAATTCTGCTTGTTACCCACAAAGACTGGCTTGCACCTCTTTGGTGGCCTCCAGATGCTTGTGGAGAGTAGAGTATGGGGGGAGGCTGCTTTGCTTCAGGACAGTCACTCGTGCTGAATGATCCCCTGGCTTCAGAAGCACTGGCAGCAATTCAGGAGGAGAAGGTGGTCATGGCTGATTTTGGGGAGCACTGTCCCATGCACTGTTCTCTCAGCTGTAAGGGCTGCAGTCGTGTGGGGACAAGGCCTTGTTCAGGCTTGGTGGTTATGCACCTGTAAATCAGGAGAGAATTGGTGAATGAAAAACCAAAGTGTAAGATATTATAACAGAATAAATATTCTACTGTAACACAAATATTAATAGTGCTACCTTTGACCTGGCTTGAGTTATGGAGTGAATTGTTTCAATCCATACTGTTTTAGATGAAGTGCATGGAAAGAAAAGAAATGGTTTGGGCTCAGAGGATGTCAGAGAGGGGAAGTGTCAGCGAGTACCAGAATGGGTGTCTGGGCAGCAGAGTGATATGTGGAGCCAGTTCTGGAACTGATTTGCAAAACAGATTTTGCTTTAATTGCAGTAGCACTACTTTTTTTTTTCTGTAGCGTTTAATGCAGGAGCTGGACTTGCATCTAAACTTATTTACCTAGATGTCAAGTTCATTTCTGAACTGTGCCTGTCCCTGTGGTATACAGCTTCTGATTTGTAGAAAACGAGGTTTCTAGCACTGTTCTACAGCTTTTGGACTCCTGAGGCAGAGAGCCGATGTCATGAATGTGATAGGTGTTCCGTACGTTTACGTGATCAGACATCCTTCTGCTCCAAACCTTGAATTTTTGGCAGGATTGCAAACAGGAGAAAGACAAGCAGAATAGTACTCACATACGTATGTTGCTTTTTGATTATCAAGATGGTTTCTGCTCTTCAGTATGTGCTAGACATAGTGTCTGTTTTCTCTTTGCGTTAAAATGAGAGCTTGAAGACTTTCTGTAGCTTGTAGGAATAACGTTGTGAAGACACTTCTTCAACTAGTGAGTTTACAGTTTGTGCAGGCTTCAGACAAGCTTCTTCCATTGGGGAACATGAATCGTCCTAAATGCTGGTCCTGCAAAATCCTCACTTAAGCAGAGGTTCTATGTGTGGATGGCACCGTTTCCTAGCACAGCTTTAAGGGGAGAAGCTTTGAAATACAGAGGTTTGGATTGAAATATGAAGGCCAGACAAACCTAAGCAGTTTTTTTTAAAAGTGCATTTGGGTTTGTGGCTTGGAGAAGCCTGTTGACCTTTTCCTGTTACTGCACAAGTGTCTTTGAAAGAACATTTGCATTCCCCTACATGTGATATTTATCATTGCCTCATACATTGTTTGAGCATTTAGAAAATATCTGAAGCTAACCAAGGCTAACTTGGAATTCATCTGTATAGTAGAAATTGCTGTTTTCCTCTTTTTGGAAGGAGACACTTTTCTTTCTTAGGGCCTCAAACATTAAGTCTTTATACAGTGGGCCAAAACATACAGTTCAGCATTTTTCAGCAAAAGGTGAAAAAAAAAAACCTAAACCTGCACTTGAATAAGTCAGTCATTTGCCAGTCATTGCTCTGTATCCTGTATTACAAGCTCAAGGACATTTTCTCTCACTTTTATCTATTGCTCAGGTACAAGAGGCTAATTGCCATTTCCCAGCCAGTCTTTGTACCAGCCCCTTTCCTCGTGGTCAGGTTTTGGAATAGTGGCTCTTTAATGAAATAAAACTGCCTTTTTTTTTTTTTCCTTTTTTTTTTTTTCCTTCTGCAGAGCACAGAAATACCATTATGGCACAAAATCTTTTTTGATTTTAGTGTAGTGGAGAAGTCTGGCTTTCCTCTACATGAGGGAAGAAACATATATATATATAAAATATGTCCTTTCATATAACCTTTCCAGGAAGAACCCTTTCCACTGAAAAAATCTCAGCTGAGTGTTGTAACCCAACCATTATCACATCTGTCTAGCATCAAATGTAGGTTGTGGAGCTGGGGACAGAGAAGCCTGTTGAAACTTAGTGACATTCCATAGCTTTGATGCAAGTTTCTCCTATCCATAACTTGCATGCCTCTTCCTTTCTGTACATGTAATTCCAAGAATAAACCAGTGTGTACTGTGTTGATGCTTTAATTTTAAGAATCATAAGCATTCAGATAAAAAAGGCAATTGGCTCAGATTGCTATGAGAGCACTTACTGGGGTCTGGTGATGGGAAGGGTAGATTTCGAAGTGCAAAAAAATCATTATGTTGAGATGTAGAAGTATATACCAGCGGCCTAAGTCCTCATTATGGTAGGAGGTGTCTATTTCTCTATTTTATTTCTCTTTCTCACACTTTTTTTCAAGTTTCAGAGCTGCTTTGTCCTCTCATTTTTGACTTTATCTCACGAAAGTAGGAATCCTACCTGCAGGAGCTGCACAGCATAGAGCTGTCTTGACTGTCAATCAAAAATGCAAAACTGTAATTCATTTGTGTTCTCTGACATTTGTCTTTCTATATGTCACAAATCACTGCATTCTGTGGAGCTTTCCTGGTAAACTTTTCATTTGGTTGTTCTGGTCCACAACTTACCCATTTATGTAGTAAATGCTTCAAGTAAATTGTTACCCACTATATGACAGGTAGGCTTCTCAGGGGTACTACCTGGCTTTTGATACAGATTCTAGGCTCAGTCTGTCTCAAATTGGACATTTCTGGTATTATCCTCTTCACACTAATAATAATTCAATCAGGTGATAATTAGGTTCTGTGGTTCAAAACCAAACCCATATTGTCACAGAATCACAGGGGTTGGAAGGGGCCTCTAGAGATCATTGAGTCCAACCCCCCTGCTAAAGCAGGTTCCCTACAGCAGACCACACAGGTAGGTGTCCAGACAGGTTTTGAATATCTCCAGAGGAGACTCCGCAACCTCCCTGGGCAGCCTGTTCCAGTGCTCCATCACCCCTGCCATGAAGAAGTTCTTAGGCGTATTTGTGTGGAACTTCCTGTGTTCCAGTTTTTTGCCATTGCCCCTTGTCCTATCACCACAGACCACTGAAGAGAGTCTGGCCATGTCCCTTCGCCTCCTGCACTTGAGATATTTATAAACATTGATAAGATCGCCTCTCAGTCTTCTTTTCTCGAGGCCAAACAGACCCAATTCACTCAGCCTTTCCTCCTAAGGGAGATGCTCCATGCCCTTTATCATCTTTGTTGCCCTCCGTTGGACTCTTTCCAGGAGATGCCTGTCTTTTATGTACTGGGGAGCCCAGAACTGGACACAATACTCCAGCTGAGGCCTGACCAGGGCAGAGTAGAGGAAGAAGATCGCCTCCATTGACCTGCTGGCCACACTCTTTTTAATACACCCCAGGATCCCATTGGCCTTCTTGGCTGTGAGGGCATACTGCTGGCTCATGGCCAACCTGTTGTCCACCAGGACCCCCAGGTCCCTCTCCACAGAGCTCCTCTCCAGCAGGTCATCCCCCAACCTCTACTGGTACATGCGGTTATTCCTCCCCAGGTGCAAGACTCTACACTTGGTTTTGTTAAACTTCATCTGGTTCCTCTCTGCCCAAACATGGAAGGATCTTCAGTATGTATAGCAACTTGGAAACCTGAAGGGAGCTGTGCAGTAGAAGTAGTCAGTTATCTCTATAAATAACATTTTTACCAGACAGAAGTTCTCAAAGAACAGTCAAAACTGTGTTTTATATGGTTTCTTTTTCCTGGACCAAAGTAAATATTATTAAATATTTGTAGACCCCCAAGACCGAAGGAGGTTCTATTTCGGCAGCAGTGACTCAAATGTTTGTTTCATTTTGGTTTTGAAGTAGATTATTTGGATAATTTGCTATGCTTTTTGAATTTTGACTAGGTATTACAGGGAGATAAGGTTTGGACATCTTTGCATTTTACTTGTTCTTAGCCAAGTAAATGGTTAAACGCTACTGTTGCAGCCAGAACACTGCCTTCCCCACTGGATTTGCTGGCTACCATGCAATATTTGCTTACCTCCCTGAAGAGCAAGCCTGGCAATGTTTCAGTGGTGGTGTGTCCAGTACTTGTGAAATGCCTGTGTTGTCTTTCTGGGTAAAATGAGCTATGTAAATGTACAACAATAATAATACTGTGGCTGAGCATTCTCTCTGGTCTCAGCATCCTCCAAATGGGAGCTGTGCTTGCCAGGGCACTTTGAGAACATCCCAGCCATTGCAGTTATGTAGCTCTCATCCTGGCACCACAAGAATGAATTGAACTCACTAGTAGGGGAGCGGTTGGGTTGTGGTTTGGATTGTCTTTCTAAAAAGGAGAAAGATAGCCATAATTTTCAGGAGCCCAAACCAGCAAAAGAGCATGTGTGTAGACTGAAAAATTGCAAATAAGTACCTAAGGTTCCAAGGTTCCCGACTGCTGGAACACAACACGTGTTTATTGGAAGCGGTTAGCATCCTTCAGATCCAAACGCCAAGAACAGGGAAAATGTGACTTGCATAGTCTGAATTCTCTCTTCAAACTTGGTGTCAGAGTAGGAAACGCTGTGTTATGACTTACACCAACAGTGGCCATTTCCTCCTGGTTCAGCTAAACTCATGGAAGTAATTTATTCTGGTAATTATGGACATAGTACAGCTTTAATTCAAATACTTTTGGCAAGTCAAATGTATCAAAATATGATTGTAAAGCTACTTGTTATTGATTCCAGAAATAGTCTTTAACATTTAGTCCCCTATTTTCAAACAAAGCCAGAAATATTTCAGTTGTTTTTCTTTTTTTCTTTGGAGAGGAAATGGAAAATATGGATTGAGAGATATCTTAATTGCACTTTCAGAAATGATGTATTTAATTACTGACCTGTTCCCTGCTGAGATATAAGAAATCAGTATATAGTAATTTGTCCAGACATATCTGCAGCAGACATTGTATTCTTTCCTGTTTTTGAGACTGATAATCAGAGATGAACTTTGGATGATGTCTGTGTTCATTCTATGACTTCTTTAAACTACTTAGTAAAATTTTGCAATAGGAAAAAAATCTTTAAACTATCTGGAAGTGTTTATGGATTTTAATGTTAGCTAGTTTGCTTTTTGATTAAACTTACAAGTATGCTTGCAACATCTGTCATGCGAGTTACTGTACACAGTTGCTGTCCTGAAGTAAGTTCATGCTTTCCTTAAATTCAAGTTGCCAGAACTCAGCACTGAAAGATCTCTGAAAATCACAGGGGTTTTCTTTCACAGAACTTGCTTAGCAAAATGTGTGGATCTCTCTGAAAGTAATGCCTCCTGTTTATTTCCATGGAAACTACAACAGATAGAGCACAATAACACTACTTGATAGAGCAAATTCTCAGCTACAAAGTGCTGTTTTTGAACACAGTCACCACCATTAGCTATGCATTTTCACCAGCCATGGACAAGAGCCTGCATGCCACACTCGTAAAAATCTACAGCAGCGGAGGTGACCCACTGTCACCACTGCTGAAAGCACCACCCACTGCCTCAGTGTGCTTACATCCACTATTTGGGCCCCATAAATATTCAATGTCAATAAACGTCAATGGGTGCCATTTTTTCTGCATGGAGGAATTCAGTTACACCCCTTTGCTCCATACGCACTTCCAAGTGAGACGCCATTTGGTCGGACTGCCCCTCTGCTGCCATCTGTCACACAGCAAGAAATGTAATGGAATATTGGTGGGAAGGTTCACCCTCTACTGCCATCCCACCAACATCCACCTCTGACGTCATGGGCCAGCATAACAAAATTAAAATAAATTTTTTTATATTAATTATAATGAATATAATAATAATTTTCAAAATATTTTAGCCTCACAAAGTAACTGCCTGATAAAAAGTATGTTTAGAAACTATGCTTGTTTTCCTACTAAATCATGTAAAATGGATTTCCTTCTAAAATTTATGGGGGATTACAGATCTTCACTCCAGGTACCAACAGTAAATCTTGAGTCAGTTTTCCAGGCTGCATGAAAATAACTTAGAAATCAGGTGGTATGTTGCAGTTTTGTGTACATTACAATTTATTTTCTGCATAGCAACATGTCTTGCAATAAATTGGGATAAGATACAGGTGCTAGGTGTCAAATTCTTCCCTGGTACCTAAATAGAATGTTTGTGGGGGAGGACTTGCCTTTGAGCAAGCTGTTCAACTTCTCTATGCCTCAGTTCACCAGCTGCAAAAGTATATTTAGCATTGTGTATGTGCACACACACATACCAGCCACTTATGGAATGGTGATGTTTGAAGCATATGTATTTATTTTCATGCACATATTTCATTGAGCAGATGAGAACCTATGTTCCTGAGAAGCAGTGGGGCTCGCCTCCCACAAAGTCAGTGGAAGACTGAATAATCAAAGCCAGACCACTAGAGTCCTCACAAGCTTACCTTAACCACAATACCATCCTTCCTCCCAAATATACAGTTTCTCCTTTAACTCCAGCCAGGGCTTATGGCCGTGTTCCAAACAGGCCTTTACCTGACAGGAGTCCCAGGCGATGGCAGTGTGCCAGTCCCCTATGGAAAAACTGATCCACAGTATCTATTCGCAACCCCTCTGTTCTGTGGCAGGAGTAACTTTAATTGGGAGGAAGGAAGTGGTGCATCCTCTTGGAGCTGGCCACATGCCAGAGTAATCCAGGGCCACATGAGTCCAAGTGCAAAGCATTGTTTTTTTCCTGCATTCTTGGCAATAGTAAAATGAGATGCATTTAATAAGCAGTGATTGACCTCTGCAGGGGGAAACGCTCTGCGCTTCCAGTCCCAGCAGCACTACTCTGCTATGCAGAGATTCGGGGTGCTGCTGCCCAGCCAGGTGGTGGCTTCTTGCTGAGGGCAAAGCTCCTGGTCTCTCTTTAACCACGATTAGCTGCGTATTTTTTGAACTGCTTAGTTGTTTCTGAAGAGCCGCAGGATAAATGGCTTGGGACCTCTGCTTGACTTAAAGAGATGGGGCAGAAAAAGATTTGTGATATAAATCTAGGCTGTAGCTGCTTGTCAGGCGTGGCTGGAAGTGTCTACTGTAGTAAAGTGACTGTGTAATACAGGAAAGGTGGGTTGTGAATAAGGTACTGAACCTGGAGTGTCTTGTCAAAACCTTGTCCAATGGGAGGTTTCTTCAGGGGTTCTTAAATTTTATTTTTTAGCTACAAGTATGTCTCTGCTTCCTTCACTCCCTGTTTACTTGTTGGTTTGCACTGTAGTCTGTAACATCCATTAGAAGACATTTGGCAGAAGATCTATACTGATGAAAGTCAATACGTTTTTGTGTGCTGCTTAGTACATCAGGATACAGTAGAAATTTAATTAAATATTTATACCTTGCTGATAGACATTAATGGCAAAAGTCTCTGATACAATTACAGATTCTGTGTGAACATTGTTCACAAAACTATTCCTTGTTCAGTTGTAGTCTGCAAGCACCAGTGTAAGTGTAGTGTAAGTCATAATGTTGTTTTACTCTGCTCCTATCTTTTTTTTTTCTTGTTTCATAATGGATAATGATGGGAAAAAGATTTCTTTAAAGAAATACATAGTGTAACGATTCTTCTACTATGCACATTTCAGATTATTTCTCTTTTTTGTTTGGGAGAATGAGCCTCACTGGGCATCACAGAAATGCTTTAGACACCCAACAGTAAATTGAACAGAGACAGTGGTATTGCTTGCACTCTCATCAGCTTTGCTTTTTCCCAAGTGTGGATTTAATTTTATTTTGTAATATTCTCATTCTTCAAACATATTATTCATTGACACTATAGAGGGAGCCACGGGATAGCAATGCAGGAAATGACAACGAAATGTTTATACTTTCAGAGTTTAGAAAAATGGAAAGTCCAGTAATTCAGTGACCAGCCTCTGGAGGTGCAGATGAGAGTGCAGAAAACAACAGCAGAAGAAAAGACAGTAATTTGTTGTGATATTAGCTCAGCGCTTCAGAATTAGACTGGGATTTTCAGTCTGCACAAGTGCTTGAAGAATGCATCTTTGTGGAAGTGTTGTTAGATATGACTTGTGGGTGATTTTTGACAGCTTTAGAACTGACATGGCAGCAGAAGGGAGTTGTGCATGCTAGTGAAAGAGACTTTGAATACTGAAGATTTGAATACTCAAGACTTGACAGTGCTGTCGCGTGTCGAGAAATAACTTCACACTAACAGGTGTAATTCCTCAGACTACAAGAAACACAGATTTTCTGTTGCTTTGTTATTCTGTTTTGCCAGGAACATGCTTTCTACTCAGAATATACTGTAGGTGGCAGTAAGGTTATGCTGGAAAAAAGGTGCACAGGCTGGAATAATTAAATTAAAGCGTATGTGTAAAACCTATGGGTGGTTTTAGGTTTTGAGTCTAAGCTCCTTATTTACAGCAGCTCTCAAACTTGAAGCACCTCCAGAAGGCACTAGTCGTTGTTTGTCTGTACTGGTAAAGACCAAATCAACTTTTTATTTTCATTTTGTTTGGTTCTGCCTAAATTTGTTTAAAAGTGAGACACCGCTTTGGAGTTTATCATGGCAGATGTGAACCATGACAGTTTGTAGGTTTGCAGACGGTTCAATCTGTCTCTCCTTTTCCTGGTGTAGGGCATGAATCCATTGGGACTGACACTGATAGCCCCAGAATTATGGGACTATTCCTATATTTCAGAATGTCTCACTGTCCTTCTTTTTCCTGTCTTATCTCCACACAGAGGAAATGTACTGGAATATAGTGCCCCGGCATAGCAGTTCCCCTCTGGTGAGCTCTGTCAGGGCTAAGAATGAAAGATGGTGCTGGCTGAGTAGTGTCCCACTGCCGACACCTTTTTTCAGCCACACTGACCCAAAAGGCCCAAAACTGAGGGCCTTTTCAGCCTTGCCAAATCATTTGAAGTGTTGGCTGGAGACCATTGGCCCATTGACAATGCCATTTCCACAAATGACATTACAGCAATGCTCCTGCTGTAGGTGATGATCTCTCCTCCTTACCCTGCTTGAAATCCAGGGCTGAGCCCCGGTTATCCTCACTGGGTTTTGTGAGTTCTCTTAAGGGCCTCGCATTAGCACAAAAAATACTATAGGTGCGTGTTGTCACACTTGCCCCAGTGACACAAGAGAAAGTATATGCCCGTCCCCATGTTGCACCATTTCTCTTGCTTTCATCCATGTGTCCTCCTCCTTATTACCCCTTTATCTCCTCACAGCCTGTTAAACTCGCTTGTTCTTTCCAGCTTGCCACAGGCATTTATCTGCCATCGCCATATGGGTTAATATTGCTGTCATTTTTAATGAAATTAGTTTGTTGTAAGGAGATGGATACGTGCACTGTGTGGTCTCTTGTGAGACAATGATTGTGTTGTGATTACTTCACAGCCATTACCAAAACCTTTTTCTGATAATCAGAGGGACTCTACCTCATTAAGTGGAAATATGCTTTGTTAACCTTAGGAAATGGTGTCCTGTAACAAAGCATGCTCTTGCCTTTCAGGGATGGCAAATATTTTTGATCCCTGACACTATTTTAAAAAATTTCCAATAAAAATCCTTAAGGTCTGGTTTCTGATTTCTGTGGCACTTAAATGAAGCCCTCTACATAATTTTTGATTATCTGTAGCACTTACAGCAGGTGAACACGCATAGATTCATGGTGGAATCACCTGTAGATGCAGGATTTATACGTCATTAATATTTATTAAGGTATTCAGCTCACTTTTTTATCCTGCTGGAAAGCTATACCAAAGCATTCTGTATCCGGTAACGAAACAGTAAAATACGAAAACTATCATAACCAACTTTTAAAGATAATTCCTGAAGCAGATGTTCACAAACAGACAATTTTTATTAAAATAACAGTGGGAGTTTGCTTTTGTTTGTTTGGCCCTAGAGGAAATTAAAAAGCATTGCTATAATTTTGATTATAACTTCAAGTGAGGATTTTATTGAACCAAGGATGTTGTTACATGAAGGATGGAAACCTTAAGGGTTTAAAACCTGTTTTTAAAAGCTACAAATTGAACTTCTCTTGTTAATCTTAGGAAACCAAGTCCCCTGGCACTTTTCTATGTGCAGAACTTGTAGATCTGTTTTAAAACCTGACAGTACAAAAATGGCACCCCCTTCTTGAACATATCTGCTCCCTGAGCACATATAAGGCGTATCTACAGGTCCCTGAATCATAGAATCATCAAGGTTGGAAAAGATCTCCAAGATCGTCTTGTCCAACTGTCCACCTACCACCAAGATTACCCACTAAACCACGTCACTTAGTTCCACATCCAGACATACCTTGAACACCTCCAGGGATGTTGACTCAACCATCTCCCTGAGCAGGCTTTTCCAGTACCTGACCACTCTCTTGGAGAAGAAGCTTTTCCTAATATCCAACCTGATCCTCCCCTGGACCAACTTGAGACCATTCCCTCTAGCTGCCTGGGAGAAGAGGCCTACCCCCACCTCTCCACAGCCTCCTTTCAGGTAGTTATAGAATGCAGTAAGGTCTCCCCTGAGCCTCCTCTTCTCCATACTAAACAATCCCAGCTCCCTCAGCCACTCCTCATAAGACTTGTGCTCCAGACCCTTCACCAGCTTCATTGCCCTTCTCTGGACGTGCTCCAGGGCCTCAATGTCTTTCTTGTAGTGAATGGACCAAAACTGAACACAGTACTCAAGGTGTGGCCTCACCAGAGCTGAGTACAGGGGGACGATCACCTCCCTGATCATGCTGGCTGTACTATTTCTGATGCAGGCCAGGATGCTATTGAAAAATAAGGTACTAAAATAAGTACTACAATGAGTCCTACAACAGAGGAGGAGTGAGTTCTAACTTGATTTTTTTTGTTCATTACCAATGAAATAATTCACTACAGTCTTCATGTTGGAGCATGAAAATCTAAGGAAATTTTGCTATCGACTTAAAGTTTCCATTGATCCAAAGTACACTGATGTCAGTGGTAAGATTTCACTGGGATTTTATGATGTTGCTGTCTTGAGGGTTTATTCTCAAAGTACATCCTTTGAACTGGTATAGCTGTAGGTACAAGTGAAAAGAATTACTGGTAATGAGAATTTTTTTTCTACAGAAGACAGAACTTTATCTAGCTTTTTTGGAGCAAGCTTAAAGAACAGACAACTAGAGAAAGTCTTATTTCATTGCTTTTTTTTTTCCTTCTATGTTCCTGAGTACGCTGTTCTTAAAGATGCTGGGAGGTGAGGGAGACATGGCCCTTCAAAATTCAACAGTATCCCTTTTGTGAGGACGTTTTATTTGAAACAGAAAGACCATTATCAGTGTGTTTGCATGCACTGAGTAGCAGATAAAGCTTTGCTTGTGATGGGTAAGCAAGGGACTGTGTTCATAGTCTGCGCACAACTGAATAAACCGCTTTTCAGGTCTGGCTTCGGTATCTGTCATGGCTTCTAGAAGGTCATGGGACCAATCTCTGTAAAACTGAGGTTGTAGGTGTTTATGTATATGTCTGCCTACTGTATATTTATAAAGTGGTAGTAGCCGTATGTGTAATACACGCCTACGCGCTCAGCAGGGTACACTTGTCTCTGGGTTAGCAGCATGCCTTAGGGCTGTGATTATCCAAAAAAGGGATTTGTTAGACTGTGCCTCGGCATCCGTGTCCTGTACACAGAAGCTAAACAGAGGAGGTAAGGGGTGCTGAGAAGGTGATGTGTGCTTGCTGTCATGTTTCCATGAATTCAGGGTGCAGCTGGGGCTCACTTGTCAGGACCTGGGCTTTGGGAAGCTGTGCTGGATGAGCACACTCATCAGTTTGGACAAGCTGCCTTCCAGAGACCCACAGGATAAAATATACTTGAAGAAAATTAAAGTTGCTGAAGAACCAAAACCAGAAAGTCCAACTTAACAGAAACTTAGTGAGGAAACAACACAAAATATTCCTACATAGCTAATTTGAGAATAGAGGGTGGCAATAACTGACTGATAGAGTAAGAATAAAGCATCATGTTTTGCTCAACAGGAGTAAGAAAACAGGTTTGGAGTCGTAGGAGTTACATAAATGTTTAATTATGATGAACAAAATATTGATTCAGTGGTCTCCATGGTGCACTGCTAAGTTTGAAGAGTTATTTTTGAATGCTTACCAAAGTTTATTATTAAAATCATTTTGGTTTGTTTGAAAGGAAAAAAAAAAAAAAAAAACAAATATAAGAGGTTTTTATCCAAACTGAAATAAAAACTGCTTGCTTTTTTTCTTCAGAACTGACTGTGGTCGAGCACCAATGATAGACCATTCTGGCTTTTCTCAAAGAAGGGTTTACAAAAAAGGCAAATAGTTGGAGTTTGGGAGGTGGCCATACTGAATTCCTCTGATCTCTTTTGTTTCATGCATTTGTGGACACTGAGAGCACAGTTTATAAAACTTCGGCATCCTTTGCCTGGAACCTAAGAGCTAGCCTGGACTTTAGGATCAGATCCAAAGTTTAGACTAGTCTTTAGTTGAAACCAATAAACCTGTATCTGCCTTTTCTGGTCTGTATTTATTAGAAATATTTTGAGTTGTGTGGGTTTTTTTGCTTTGTTTTAATTTTTTTTCATAGAATCATAGA
>WBMW01004421.1:6562-28066 GCA_013396635.1 Penelope pileata
GGTGGTAGGAGGATGGTTGGACAAGATGATCTTGTAGGTCCTTTCCAACCTAGTGTTTCTACGACTCTATGATCCTGAACTCCACCACCTCATGGTCGCTGCATCCAAAGCTGTCCCCTAACGAGATTCACTTCCCTAACGAGCATTTCCATGTTAGTAAGAACAAGGTCCAGTAGTGCATCCCTTCTCCTCGGCTCATCCACCACCTGTGTCAAAAGGTCATCTTCAATGCATTGCAGGAACCATCTGGACCACATGTTTCTGGCCATGCTGCTTATCCAACCAATATCTGGATGATTAAAATCCCCCATAAGAAACAGTGCCTGGAATCACGAGGGTACTTCCAGCTGTTTGTAGAAATCCTAATCAGTTTCCTCCTCCTGATCAGGTGTCCTGTAGTACACACCCACAACAGCATCACCCATATTAGCCTGCCCCTTAATTTTCACCCACAAGCTCTCCACGCATTCATCATCCACCCTCAGGTGGAGCTCAACATGTTCTAGCTGTTCTCCCACATAAAAAGCAGCTCCACAACCTTACCTTGCCAGCCTGTCTTTCCTAAAAATGACACAGCCACCCATGACAGCATTTCAGTCATGTGAGCTATCCCACTGCATCTCAGTGATCGCAGTGAGATCATGGCCTTGCGACCGCACACAGGTCTCTATCTCTTCCTGTTTATTTCCCATGCTGCATGCATTGGTATAAAGGTATTTTAGTGTGGTGTAATAACCACATGGATTCCGAGGTCAGGTTCAAAGATTACTTCTACATCTTTATTCTGTTGTATTCTCTCTTATTGTTCTACATTCTGTTCTACCTTATTGAAAAGCTAGCTGGCCTTTATAGGCCTTTCTGGCTGATTCAACAACATGAAAAACTGCTCACTCTACAAAACAATACTCTACTACTCATAAATCATTGGCTATAACAATTCATCTAACAACAACAAGACTTGAGCAGCTCCTTCAGCATTTTCCTTATCTTGAAGGGCAGACATGTCCATGTCTTCAGGACCACTGGATAAACATCATCGTTATCTCACACAGGCAACAATCCACACCCGGAGCTCTTGTTCTGCATTCCATATGCTCCTTTACAGCTCCCAGGGCTTCGTTCTGCTAAGTACAATGGTATCTTGATCCAGAGGCTGATCTTCATTTATGAAGTTTGCTGACTCTGCTTGTTGCAATCCCATATTTTAGGGAAGCAGAGGACATAGATATCCCTAGAAGGATGCAAGAAGATTTCAGATGAGCTATTGGCAATGTTACCTTCACTGAGGAACCCTCACAAGATCCTATAGGACAATTGAGAGGTTTTTCCCCGCAATCTCCTGAAGCGACAGCATCCCCCAGCCCTTCTCTGTTACATCAAACTCCACCCTCTTCCCCCATCAAATCTTGTTTAAAGCCCTGGTAATCAATCCAGACAGCTTGTTCTCCAGAACGTTTTTGCCCCACCTGTTCAGTCACATTCCATCCAATGCCCACATACATGGTATCTCAAAGTCCTGTCCAAGATCACTGTAGCCAAAACCTTAATCATAACACCATTCACTCAGCCAGTCATTTACCTGACTCATTCTCCGCCTTCTTTCCAGGTCCCAGTTGCCAACTGGGAGGACAGAGGAGAACACTACTTGCCCTCCTGATCCCTTCAATGTCATTCCAAGGGATGCAAAGTCCTTTTTAATATTTTTCAATTTCCTTGTTGCAGCTTCCTGAGATCCAGCTTGAATGACAATTAGTGGGTAGTAGTCTTCCTGTTTTATCAGTCACAGTCGAGTCTTCTTAACATCTCTAACGTGCACCTCTGGAATATAGCAAACCTCTCTGGAGAGGCCATCTGAGTGGCAAATATGGGTCTCAGTGCCCCCCAGCAAAGAGTCCCCAGTTACTAAGACTCCGCCCTTTTTTGGTGGCACAAGATTTGACACTATTTCCTGATCGGTCCTGCTCAATATGTTTGTTGTTTTCTGGGTTCTCAGTGTGTTTGTTGCTTCCTGGGTTCTGACTGCTTTCCAGACCATCATAATAGTTCTGCTTTTGTCCTTAGATCAATAAAACCAACATTGCTGCTGCAAAAGACGTGCTCCTCTTCGGCACAGGTCTTCTCTTGTCAACCTGAGCAATTTCCCCCAAACTCTTTTCTCTATAAAGCACGTACAGAGATCCTTAACTAAAATATTTCATAACCTGTAAGCCATAAAAGATTCATTGAGGGTCTCTTTATTAATTATTATCAGCTTCCATCAGCAGATTTCACTAGTTTTCTTTTGGAAGTCAAATCTGCCTACAGAAGCTTTAAAACTCACAGCAAAGCTGTATTTCAGCACAGTTCTGCTGGCAGATTTGCAACAAGGTGTGTTATTGAATGTGGGACATGCAGCTGGGATCATACTACAGAGGTATATGAACTGAGAATGTTATGCCTTCTAATTCTCTCGTCTCTGAAAATGATTAGAAAGGAGTTATTGAAGTATATTATCTACCGAATGTATACATTTATGAAGAATTTAAGAACTACTAATGGAGTTAAAAAAGCACAGAGCTCTTTCAGGAGAAAATAACATGGAATAAGAAGGAACTATAAAAATAGTTGTTGAGTGTTCAGCAAGTTTGGTAAGATTTACTTTTAGAAAAGCTAAACAGACAACTTTAAACTGTATGTAAAAGAAAAAAAAAACTACCATTTTTTTTCATTGGATAGTTTAACTCAGACCAATCACATATTTACTGTTACTTACACAAGATGTGGTACTGAATAATAGTAAATACCAGAGAGGCTGTAGCTTCCTAAACTTTCTTTCAAAGGAAATTGGTCAAACAGCAGAAGGTTCTTTAATCTAAAATCTGTATGACCTCACCCTGAAAATGATTAGGTATGCTCCCGCAAGCAGATTCTGGTCTGTGCTGAGAGTCTGTTACTAAGACAGCAGTAGGAATAAGGTTCATTTACCAGGGCTTGGTGTCCTTGACGATGAGAACCATCAGCTTCTGTCATTGTGGAATTAAAAATATCTTTACAATTTACATGGGTGCAGATATGAGAAACTGCATCTTGACACTGCTCTGCTCTTAAGAGGAGCTGAAGAAACATGTCTTCCTTCTATTTCTGGTGTAAAGCTTTCATCATCTGCCATTGTGCCTGCATAGCATAAGAGTTGGTGAATAAGTGTTGCTCTGCTCCTAAATTATGCCATAGTTCATACATACCAAAGCTCATCCTTCCTACCCACCACAGGCTGATGCAAGACACATTGAGAAGAATAACACATACCTGATTTTGTTGTAGCTTAAGTGCACAGGAATTTCTCCAAGTCTATGGAAATAAAAAATTCAGAAATGCACTTAGGAAATACTATCTAAGTCAATTACTAACTATTTATGTTCAATTTGCTGGCATAATTACACATGTGATAGCCTGGAGAGGTCAGATTAGCTTTTCAGAATTATGATAGTTTGTTTCTAATAGAATTATGTTCAGAAATATTCTAATTTGATTTTCAAGGATGGATGTAGAAATTTCTGCTTTCATAAACTTAACTGGGGCAGCAATGAAGTTTTTGTCTAGTATGTTCATTATTGATATAAAGCTGTCTGTTACCTTTCCCAGAGCTGTGTTAACAAAATGTGAAAGTATTCTTAGTCTGCTTCAGTGCAATGTCAGCTAGACTGTTTTAAATCACCAGCCTCTCTGATTTAATGGTCTATTAAGCCAACTGACCACACCGAAATTGATTAGAAGTAATCATTTCATCTGTTACTGTGACTTAGCTAGGAAGATTGTGATGAGCTTATGATGGTCAACGGCAGTTTTAAATCCCAACAGTAGTTTCTTCAGTGATCATGTATTTATATCCTAATTTTCTGGTATTAAATACAGTCTTTGTATGTCTCATGATATGTGTATCTCTGCCTTTCTCATTTAGTATTTGGTATTATAGACATCACAGCAGTTAATATTTATTTGTGTCATTATACACAATGCAATAAAGGCATGGCCACTTTGACCACTTTCAGATTACTAGGATGTGTTCTTTGTCTGCATAGTTTATAGAGAACAAAAGCTTTAAAAATATTATTTGATATTCAGTAATTCTACTACTAAAGGAAAGGACCCTTTGTTTTTGAGTTCCTCGCTATGAGACAAAATTCAACTTTATCACAGTAAAATTTGCACTACATCCATTATCTTCAGATTAAAGCTAAAAGCTTTTGGTATGACAAGCAGGCAATTCATCCTGTTTATCATCTGACAGCTAATTCTCTTCTTATGCTGGAGTGCAAGTGTTCATTTTGTCACACTAGTTTTACTCTGCCTCAATTTCTCTCTTTAAAGCATGTTTGTATTAATCTCCAGATTATCTTCAAAATGAGAAGGTTTCTCTGTTAAAGTTTTAACAATTCTAAATTATTGATATAATCTCAGTACAGTTCAGAGAGGATTCTTAGCCATTTAATCAATTTTGAACAGTGAGAACAGACTGGGGGAAGTGGGGAAGCGGGGAAGCAAAGATGGAAGGTAATAACTTTCAGCAATAAAGCGTGAGGATAGCGTATCTATTCTTTATTTTAATTTTATACATTTTCAATTTCCTCTAAATGTCTTTACAGGGGAACACACCAGTTGCTTCAGTGGTACATTTAGCAGTTACTACATTCCTATCTTATCCCCTTCAAATCTGACCAGACCATGCAGAAATAGTAAAAGTCAGATAAGTTTTAGTCTTTGCAGCTGTAAACCGAATAACTGAACAATAGTTTTGACTGTGAATTACAAGAGTTTTTATCTCAAGAATGCATTAATCAACTAGTCCTCTAATAAAGATGGGTTTTAAAAAAATCAGAGCTGAGTTTTAATTACTTTTTTATTTTGATGGAAAAATGAAAATGAAGTTGATATAGAAATAGATATGTTTTTCTTATCAAAATGAATTTCCATGATAAAGTATTCATGTTACTTTGACAAGTTACTTAATTACCTGTGAATCAGCTACTTATTAATCAAAAAATATTACTTCCACCTGTTCATAGACATCATAGAATTTAGGCTAAATTCACAGATTATGGTACAGTGCTGATTGGAAAATCTGATTATTACCATAATCAACTACACAGAGAAAATTTATAGTGTGGGGGACAGCTGTCTTTGTTCTTGAAGATGATTCAGACTTGATCAATACTGAAGGACTCTGTCATGTCTGAGTTCACTCTCAGACTTCTGAATCTTTTCAAGTTCAGAATCTATTGAATAGTTGTATAATGATACAGTCCAGATTTAGGTTTGATTTTTAGAAACACTGTTGGGACACAGAAGTGAAACTCTCATTGAAGACACTGGACATGTTCTTCACTCTGGTTTACCATATCATTGGAAAAATTGTTCCATGTGGAGACAATAACCAAGAATTTGATCTGCTCCAAAGACAAAGGAAGTAATTAACATCTTTCATGTCTTTGTGTACGTTGAGTTTAGGTGGCAAGATCCGTCTGCAAGAGTGGTCTCTGTGAGCAAAGCCCAGCAGCTGCCTTGTGTCAGTTAGGAGCTAGTTCCAGATGGCTCTGAAATGGACCCACTGTTGGCCAGAGCTGAGTAAGTGATGTGTCTCTGTGAAAGCAAATTCAAGGAAGAAAATACTGCTTCACCACAGCATCTGGAAAAGAGGAGGAAGAAAACAAGAGAGAAACAGCCCTACAGCCACCAAGGTTAGTGCAAAAGGAGGACAGGAAGCGCTTCAGGTGCAGCGCATATTTTTCCTGCAGCCCATGAGAGAAAGGCCCATGGTGGAACAGGCTGTCACCTGCAGCCCATGGGGTACCACATGGAGCAGCTCTCCACATACAGCCTGTGGAGGAGCCCACAGTGGAGCAGGTGGATGTGGCCTGAAGAAGCTGCAACATATGGAATCTCCAAAGCAGTGGGATCCTGGAGCAGAGGTGAAGTCCACAGATAAGAGCCCACAGTGAAGCAGGCGGCCTGTGGCAACTACCACCAGTAGGGGACCTGTACTGGTACTATTCCTGAAAGATAGGCCCCATAGTACAGAGCCATATTGGAACAGTGCTTGAAGAGATGCAGCCTGTGGAAGCCTGCATAGAATCACTTCAGGAAGGACAGCACCCTGGGGGAGTGACTCCACACTGAAGCAGTAGTAGAGAGTGACCATAAAGGAGCAGCAGATACAAAACATTATGGACTGCTAGCAGTCTCCATTCCCTGTGCCACTCGGGGAAAGTAGGTAGAAAAAGATGAATGGAGAAAAGTGGTTTTAGTCGGCTTTTAGTTCTCACTATTCTGGTCTGTTAGTAATAGACAATAAGTAAATTGCATTAATCTCCATTATGCTGAGTTTCTTTAGCCTGTGACAGTAATTGTCGAGTGATGTTCCTGCCCTTATCTTGAGGAGTTTTCTTCATCATATTTTCTCACTTAGAACTTTAAAGAAGATGAAGTGAGAGAGAGAGGTTGTGGTGATGAGCTGCCCGTCGCTGTTACACTCTCACACTGTGACCTGTCAGAAAACCTTAAGTCTCCAAACAAAGCATGGCTTGGAGACCCACCTTTAAAACAGCACATTTTTACTGGAACATTGCAAAATGTTCTTATAAACATGGAAACTGAATGACATAAAAGAAAGTTTCTGTTGAGATGAAAATGATCTTATTTGGAAGGAAATCCTCCAGTTGTTTCAATTCAACATGCTTGAACAGTCACCTCTTATTTGGCTCCCAACTTACTGGGCAATGTTATCACCTTTAAGTATGTGAACTCAGTTCCCTTCATGTTAAACTATATTTGAAGATGCATTCTAGAAAATGTACTCCAGAACCACTTCGATATATGCCAATATATTACTGCATTACTGATGGGTGTAAGACACAAGACAAGGTAGGTCACAGTTTGAAGTAAAACACCTCAAGTGTAAAAGCATAGATGTCAGGTCCTCAACATCAGATGTTTTGCTGTATAGATCTGCTCTTATTGATTATTGTGAAGTTGGTCACCATGGTCCCCTGAAATTACATCAAGTGTAAGTAATTTCTGTGGGAGATATTCTAATTAAGAGAAGATCTAATTAAAGACACGTTAGAGAAAAAGATTTGTCATATATATGCCCCCTGCATCTATTTATTCAATGAGATATGTTGAATAAGGATTGACTCTCAAATCAGAGCCTGTGAGACAACTGTCTGTACCTGAGTTTTAAAATAATATTTAGCATCAAAAGTTCTCAGCTACAAAATATTGTTATACAACAAATAATTCTAAAGTAGAAACATTTCAGGAATCTGTTAAAATAAATAGACAACCTTATTGTTTTCCAGCGTTAATACCCAGAATAGAACCCATACTAGCAACCTGCTGAGGGGAGTCCATACACTTCTTACCAAGATTTGCTGCAAGGAACTGCGAAAACAAAAAAAGTCCTTGAGTCAGTTATCATGCACTAATTCTGCCTTTAATGATGGGAGAGTAGAGTAAGGCTGATGTGGTTATCTCTCTGACCCTTAGAGTTACTCAGCCCGAGGCTTCGGTCTTCAGGGATAAGCAGCGTTAAATGTAGACATACCTGAAATGGCATTAACAGACCCAGCAATTTAAGGGTGCAATCTGTGTCTCTCACAAAAAATTTTACATCATTTTGATCACAAGAGAGATCTTCCCTCTGTTCAGCCATACTCCCTACTCCTGTAAGAAAAGACAGTCTCTTTTGAAGCTTTTATTTTAATGTCCTGATTTTTTCATCTGAATATAACAATGGAGGAAGATTGAAGAGCTGTGACCCACAGACTCTTCAATTTTCCAAATTGGTTTAATTTGATGAAGAAGAAATGCTATGTTTTGTTAAATTATATTGTGATAAAGAGGAGCTGGTAGCTTCTCAGCATGAATCTGAAAGCAAATTATTTCCACGAAAAAGGACGATGTATTTAACCAGACAAGTAATTACGTTGTGGTACTACTATCTCCCCTGCTTCAGATTAGAAAAAGAATTCAATTATCACTCCATTAGATCAAAAAATAATTTTAGTGATACATTCAAATTGAATTCATTTATTCCTAAACATGTTCTGGATTAACCTTCATGCATTTTGCTGATTAGAATCTTCAGTCAATACTTTTACTTAAAAATCTACATTAATTTGGTACAATTTTTGTTTTATATTAATATATTCTGTTAGTGATTTTTCTAATGCATTATACAGGTATGATCCGAAAGTAATGCCTCCCATTTTATTATGTTGTCCCATAACACCAGAGGCAGATGGTAGTGATGTGGCAGCAGAGGTTGAGCCTTCCACCAATATTCTATTATGTTTTGTTGCTCTTCAACAAATGGTAGCAGAAGGGTAGTCTGATAAAATGACATCTGACATGGAAGTGTGAAGCAAAGGTGTGTCATTGAATTCCTCCATGCAGAAAAAATTGCATCCTTTGATGTTCATCAATGCTTGCTGAATGTTCATTAGAAAGAAATAGTGGATGTCAGCACAGTGAGGTGGTGGGTGGTACATTTCAGTAGAGGAAACAGTGATGTGAAAGATAAACCATGTTCTGGACAGTCATGCAGATTTTCACAAGCATGACATGCATGCTTTTGTTCATTGCTGGTGAAAATGTGTAGCTGATGATGGTGACTATGAAGAAAAAGAGTGTTTTGTAGCTGAGAATTTTCTCTATCAAACAGCGCTATGGTGTTCTTTAGGGTAGTTTCTGTCAAAATAAATAGGAGGCATTACTTTTCGACATCAAGTAAGTAGGTTTCTCACAATTTTTAATAAAATCATTTTGCGTTTTTTTTTTGTTTTTTTTTTGGTGGTCAGCTTTCCTGATAAAAAAATACATTTCTGTGACTTTTTTTGAAACCTTGTAAAGATGTTTGGAGGTAAAGAAAAGTCTTCCACATCAAAAGGCAAGCCATGTTTTTAGTCTAAACGCCTTTTGCGTGTTTCACTTTCATAATTTAGAATTTGACTAATATTTTATGTGATTTTCTGTGTCTTTTCTTCTCCTCCACAAATTGATGGAGCAGTTTAGAGTCACATGGAATGACAAAACTGTTGCGAAGGAGAAATAGGAGCAAGGCCTTGATGAGTCTTTGTTCTCTACTGGAAACTTTGCCGTTCTCAAAGCCTTTGGGCTTATTGAACTTCTAAACCTGATTTATGAAATGACTGTTAGATTAAGGGGCCTTGTGTCTGTTGTATCCCTGGAGATTTTCAGATTTCAACAAGATATTTTCATCAAATACAAATACTTTAGTCAAAGTTTAGTTATAGTTCAAAACAAGGGTAACTTATAGACCAGACTAGATATCTCAGTATATCTATATCTTCAGTATATCTCCCCTTTTGGGAACTCTTTGTTCCCTCACCTGCTGCTTCAGGTTTCCATTCCCCTCGATATCCTATGGTTGGGGTTTGATCGCAATGTTTCCTTGTGAATTGGAGTTGAGACAAAGGTTAATACCTGGTCAGAGGATCTTTGCTTATATAGTCACTTGAGTTTGTAATTCACTGCTCTGCTTGAAGAATTAAATTGCTGACTGTGACTTGTTACAGGGTTGTTGAGCTTAAGACAACTTGCTTGGATACAGCAGAAGTTTCAGATGTATTTTCTAAAATGAATTTTGGACGCCTACCTGTGCAACCTGCTGTAGGGAACCTGCTCTGGCAGGGGGGTTGGACTCGATGATCTCTTGAGGTCCCTTCCAACCCCTGCAATTCTGTGATTCTGTAATGGCTTTTAGGGTCTTAATCTCCATGAATCTGTAAATACTAACTAGCAAGTCTCCTGTGCTAAAATGACTTGATCTCTGAGAAGCAGCTGCTTACAGAGCGGTCCAGCATCAGAAAGCTACAAGGCTTAACTTTGGATGCTGTGACCCCATCCCCACCGATCTCCTCCCTGTTTTTAATTTTTTGGAGAACACTTATCTAAATATCTAGCAGTCAAGGAGATGGGCAATTTTCAGAAGAGATTTTCTTCCTTGAGAAAATTTAGAGTCATATACATGCACTAGCTGTGACCATAAGTGTGGGTATGCATGTATATATACACAAAATATACATACACATACTAAATAAACTTCACTGCCTGCCAAAATAGCTTAGGCAGCTTGTCTGGAATGTAATTTGATTTTAGATTTTTTTTAACTACTTCAGATGACCATTACCCATGGCTTTTCCTTGCCACTGATTTAAGTAGATCTGCTTTTAGTCATCATAGAGATCTGTATTAGAAGTTATTTTAGTATTAGAAGCCAGTTTGTATATAAAGTAATATTTATATTTTGTCCAATTTTTAATCTATTTAACTTATGCTTTACTGTTTTTATGCAATAGTTACACAATCAAACTACATTGAGTGAAGTTCCATTGAACTTACTATGTATATGTAGTTATCTGTTCAGTTTTAGCTTTCATTTTGAATAAATGAAATCAGTCCTGACAGCTGTTTCTCACGAATTCATGGTGTTTGACATTTTAGTGCTTGCAATGTCCCTGGTATTCCAAATGGTTTAAAAAATGTTACAACAGGACAAAGAACTTAGTTAGGTCTTTAGGAATTTTTAAGGATACATTTTCCAGCTGTGAATAATGGTATTAATATTTTTGTTTCATTAATAGTCAAATTTAATGTTTTTTATTATCTTTATATGATAGAAATAGTGCCTATTTTTAATAAAAAATAGAAATATGTACTAAACACTTCAGAAATAATTATTAGTCTTGCTTTCTATATTTTGTAAAGTTTACAGATGAAGTTATGTCCCAAATATACTTTAAATTCTTAAGCTACCTTACCATCATGCACTGAAAATATTTTGGGTTGGATATAAGCAAAATAACAGACAGATACGTGTCATTTGGAAAAGTGTCTTCTCAAGCAACATCTATTAAGATTTGTCAGAAGACCAGCAGGAGAAAGGTGTGTAGGAAAAAATGGAAAGGTAAGCATGGAGTGGGACTGTGTTATGAGGGACAAGGAGGAAATATCTATTTTTGTTGCTAGTGTAATACAGCTACTTCATAAGCAAGAGAAAACTTGCATGTTGATAGTCGCTTTTAAAGAGTTGACATTTGGAAGGAACAAGGAACGTATGTTTCTTGGTATGAGCTTGTGGAGAAACACAGCGAAACTGATTAGCTTTAATGTACACACAGACTACAGGGGAGATGAGATGTAGTGTGAAAGCAATATGTGTTGAGAGAAGGCACTAAGCTGAATATCATTACAAACCCAAGAGTGATCTCTGGTTTTGCTTTCCTCCTGAAATTCATTTAATTTCATGGCAATTGATGGGTACCTCAGGACCCACATCTGGCCTAAACAAACTGCTGGACTCTTTATGTTCCAAGGAAAAAATGATTTTTCTCCATAGTCTACTGAAGCTTTTCTGAACTATTCCCAACTAGTTCATATCCAGGAGCAAAGTTTAGATAAAATGAAATCAACCATCTGCATGTAGTGGATGGACAAAGACTGTCCAAGATTTCTGTCTAAGATTTCTGAGATAAAATTATTCCATATCTTGAGCGTTTTTCCTTTATATCACCCTTGTTCTACTATTGTAAAATTTCTTTTTCTGAGTTTCTCATTGTAAGAGTTGATTTTGCATTCTTCTGGTTCTGTCTTATCCACTTTAATACAAGAACCAAGTCTTGATTTTTTTGAAGTTCAAGGAGAACCACAAGAACTCTATTTCTATATTCTTGTAAAGCATGTTGACTACAACTACATCATCGGCATGAATGCATAGAGGACCATAAAAAACACTATACAAGCATTGCCATTATCCTTGCTAATTAAATGTCTTAATGTCTGCATTTCAAAATTCTTTTTTTTTTTTCTTTTCCAAATAGGGACCATCTTCAGTTCTCTTTCTCCAGATCTGTATCCAAATCTGAAACATTGAATCTACTGGAAAGAAGGAATATAATTGCAAACATTAAGTTCAATTTACAGAAAAATAATAACAGAAGAATTTTGTATTCTTTGAGCTAACCACTTGCACCACAGTGCCTCATTTTAATTTAATGCCATTCCACCTCTTCTTTCTTTTGTCCTGGCAGAGTCAATTACAGCCACAGATTGCTACATGGAATTGTAGCACTAAGGAAACTGTTAACACCTAGTTGCTTTAGCACAAGATCACAGTAAACAGCTGATTAAGATTCACCCATCAGCTTTGATAAGTAACATGCAGCAAAGGGCTGGGATTTACTTCCAACTCATTTAATTACAGAAATCAATGAATTCAGGGAACAAAACCATGAACAAGAAAATGAACCTGACCTGAACAATGTTTAATTTGAGTTCCTAGAATATTATGAGCAAGACTGTATAAAGAATCTATGAAAATTCGAAGGTTTGAACAAATCACAGAATCGCAGGGGTTGGAAGGGACCTCTAGAGATCCTCAAGTCCAACCTCCCTGCCAAAACAGGCTCCCTGCAGCAGGTTGCACAGGTAGGCATCCAGATGAGACTTGAATATCTCCAGGGAAGGAGACTCTACAACCTCCCTGGGCAGCCTGTTCAGGTTCTCCGTCACCCACACCATGAAGAAGTTCTTCCGCGTATTGGTGCGAAACTTCCTGTGTTCCAGTTTATGGCCATTGCCCCTTGTCCTATCACTGCACATCAACTTACAAGAGCCTGGCCCCATCCATTTGCCACCCATGCTTTAGATATTTACAAACATTGATAAGATCTCCTCTTAGTCTTCTCCACGCTGAACAGATCTGGGTCACTCAATCTCTCCTCATAAGGGAGTTCCAGGTCTTTAATCATGTTCATGGCCATCTGCTGGACTCTTTCCAGGACATCCCTGTCTTTTTTGTACTGGGGAGCCCAGAACTGGACACAGTACTCCAGCTGAGGCCTGACCAGGGCAGAGTAGAAAGGGAGGATCATCTCCCTCGACCTGCTGGTCATGTTCTTTTCAACGCACTTCAGTATACCATTTGCCTTCTTGGCCAACTGAACATGCTGCTGGCTCATGGCCAACCTGCTGTCCACCAAGACATCTGGGTCCTTCTCCACAGTGCTTCTCTCCAGCAGGTGATATTGTTTCATGTCATATGAAACAATAAGATAATTATACTGATTTTTGCATTGTGTCCTGGTTTAACCTAGCAGACAGCTAAGTCCCCCACAGTTGTTCGCTCACCCTCCCCCCTCCCAAGTGAGATGGGGGAGANTACCAAAGCAACTACAAGATTTTACAAATAACATGACAGCAATAAAATTATAAAGAGGCACTAAGATGCCCTGAAACAAAAGTATTCCAGACTTCTAAACAGCTGACAATCCAATTAAATACAATTTTTTACGTTTGCTTAGCTACATAAACACTGTCTTATATCTAACTCTTGTAAAGCTGGTAAAGAGGAAGGTCAATCAAAACATCTTGTTTAGTATCATTACATCAATAATATGGTCTAATCTGTTTTAGTGAAGTTTTTGATGGCTCCAGTTTTAGCTAAGTTGTTTAAATTCATATAAAATTTATAATCTGATGAAAAAATAAGAAAGTTCTCTTAATGTACTCAAACTTGAAATAGCATGAAAGATCAAGAATCTGCAAAGCGTATTATAATTTCTTTAGGACCTCATGTTATGTTGCTCTATTTCCTGGATACCTCCTATGGATGCATGTCATTTATCACATGATCTTCACGATTTATTAATTAAACTTTAATATGTCATAGGTCTTAATTTCCTTCTACCTTATTATTGTGTGATATTAACTACAAAACCTAACACTACCTTATTCATATATGCACAAAGCTTTGGAGACAGCAAACTCTCAGGAAAACAAAACAAGAACTTAGGAAAACATGTAGGTAAAACAGAACATAAATGTCCTTATTTCTTAAGGACAAATTAGAGAATAAAAGTAACCACACCTAAAAAATGCAAACCGAAGTCCAAGACACGCTAATCAAAAGATTTTCTATTATGCAAATGTAACAGTAATTGTTGAGCATATGTATTTGAATCTCAGAAGAAGAAAAAAATATGTAACAGCTGATACCATATTGAACATTTGAGTAATTTAAGATATTGATTTGTATTTCTTTTAGAATTTTCTTTTTGCCTCTCTGAAGAACAACCTTACTGCCTACAAATGAAAAGCTCTGAAAACTTTGTCTGAGGTTAATAGGCTTGGGTTAATAATTCTTATAAAACTTTAGCAAGTCAAATAGTTGCTGAGCTCTGTAGTAAGGAATTAAAACATGAGGGCAGAAGTGCAAAGATGATCTGAATGAAATGAAGAAATTGGAAAGAGTGATTAAAAAAAGATTATAATAGAATGCTAAATTAATTAGCAGAATAAAGAACAGAAATAAGACAAAGACTTGGTTTTTCAGGAAAGTGTTATGCCTTCAAGCAGCAGTGTTTTAATAAATTCAGTATTATACTGAGGAGGAAAAAAAAAAGGATTATTTTTTCTTTTTATGAATAGTCCTTAATAGAAAAACTAGCTTCATGAAGGCAATCCCTGCATCTTATGTATCTGTTTTTGCAGAGCTTGAAGATAGCTTCATCTAATAAAAATTATTTCTTATGTATTCTAACACTTAAAATGTTAACACATCACTGTGAAACACTATGATCTCCAGAGACAACAGAGAAGACATAATCATTACCCTCCTCATCTGAAACTTGAGGATTACTGTTTTTATTCCAAAGAATTCCTAAGGATTAACTGCTGAACCAGATTTCTTTCCTTAATTTCCAACATGGCTCAAATATTAAGACAGGATTGGTATGTTTTCTGTCTGCGTGCAGCTCACCACAAAATAAATGGGACCGTTAAAAGTAACAGTTGTGGGCAAACTGGCATGTAACTTATGGAAAGATGAAGATAAATGCATATCTTGAGTGTCATAAGACGAAATAAGAAGTTGAGGTGTAATCACAGAAGCAATCCCAGGTAAAGTATTAAAGGTTTAGTATTAAAGGTTTAATGACAGAGACCAAAAGATATCGTACTCACAATCGCGATCTCCCACCAAGATGAGGAACAGTCAGGTCCCACACAGCGGAGATCCTCTCCCCTCAGTGGCTGGCTCTTAAATAAGCCCAGGGTGGTCCCACCCTGGGTCCACCCCTCCTGGTCACATGGAGGGGGGCACAGGTGTTCCTTAGGCCAGCCACTGCCCTTCACCAGGTGCTCAATCACTAATTCAGGCTGTGACTTCATGTTTCCCTTACAGAAGTTGTGATGAAATCTAACTGAAAATCTGTTACTGTGATTCAAAAACTTTTGCAGAGACAACAGTAAAATAAATACTGTTACTCCTATCAACATTTATAATGGAGATACCTGAAAGATTGATTGATGCCCTTTTGCAGTGGCTTGTAGGATGCAGCTCCAGACTAAGACTCTGACATTTAGGTGTGACAGAGGTAAGACAAACCCTAGACAGCTAGAGCATCCCTTTAGGCTTCACAGATACGACACAGGGCCCAAAAAAGGCATGTATTCATGAAGTGTCAAATAGAAGCCATGTGGAATACCCTGAAAAGTCTTACCTGGTACTATATATGTTATATATGAACAGTGAATTAGACTCTCAAATAATCACAGTTGTTGAGTATAGAGGGATCTGACACCTACTTCACACACAAATACCTCTATTTAGGCTATTTAATCTGGATCAGAATCCTACCTCTTAAACATTTCCTGTGAATACTAATTAAGAGATGACCACATAGGAAACTGAGTTTATTTCTCTGTAACACAGAGTGGATAACCTATGAAATGGAAACCTGGCAGCTGTCCCAGCTCCTGTGACATGAATGGCCAAACCACCAGCTGCCACAGATTTGGGAGGGGAGGGTTAAGGTAGATCTATGCTTTCTCCTGCATGTTTTGCAATTAAACTCTGATCATAGACTATAGGAAAAAAAAAGCCAGATAAAGATGTGTAAAAAATGTGTAAACATAACAAAAAAAAAAAAAACTTCCATCATACTCTACTCTCCAAGTACTCCCTCCACTGATTCTGTTTAGGAAGATCCTAATAGGATTACACAGACAGTGAAATCAAACAGTCAAATGGAAAATTTCACATTAGAATTATTTCAAATCTTTACAAAACTCAAGTAATGGTTGTGGAGGAACTTGCTGAGAATGAGGAGGAAAAAGACTGGATTGAATAGGCACGTCAAGTAAGTCATTCTCTTCATCTATTCCTTTAAAACGATGAGCCTCAGGTTACCTGATTGTCTCTCATCTAGCTGTCACGACACACATTCAGCTGTGAGGATATTTATAAATTTTCTGATCAAAATCTTCTATTGTTTTCCAGATTAAGATACTCATCACACAAAAGATGGAAAGGAATTTATTGAGGGAGATGAGGACATGCTTCACATGTACTCCTTTTTCCTGTAGCCATAGGATTGCATTACAGAGCGCTTGCCTTTTTCAAAAAATGACACGTTTTCAACTCTTACGAGAGAAATATGCCACCAGTAAGACTAGTGTATAAAGGTGAGTTAACAAAAGCTTATAACTGTGTTTCTGGGACAAAAGAACAATTCCTTCACTCACGTAGACACACATATATGAAGCCTTCTTTTAAGAGAAAGGCATTTCTTGAATTACTCCTATGACTATAGCATTAACAAGATCTTTATATATGCACATCTATAGAAAAAGACTGCTGTTGCCCAGAGATCTGAGTTGGGCAGAGAGGAACCTGATGAGGTTCAACAAAAGCAAGTGTAGAGTCTTGCACCTGGGGAGGAATAACCGCATGCACCAGTACAGGCTGGGGGATGACCTGCTGGAGAGGAGCTCTACAGAGAAGGACCTTGGGGTCCTGGTAGACAACAGGTTGGCCATGAGCCAGCAGTGTGCCCTGGTGGCCAAGAAGGCCAATGGGATCCGAAGGTGCATTAAAAAGATCATTGCCAGCAGGTCGAGGGAGGTGATCCTCCCCCTCTACTCTGCCCTGGTCAGGCTGCAGCTGGAGTACTGTATCCAGTTCTGGGCTCCCCTGTATAAGANTCAAGACCCGCCTGGACACCTACCTGTGCAACCTGCTGTAGGGAACCTGCTCTGGCAGGGGGGCTGGACTCGATGATCTCTCGAGGTCCCTTCCAACCCCTGCAATTCTGTGATTCTGTGATTCTGTGATCTGTATGGACAAGATACGTAAAGATTGGATGCACTAGGGCCACATCCTCCCAGGACTCATTCCTTTCACTATTCCCTTGATGATACAACCAGTTAGGGAGCATATTCATGGAAAATCTTTGGCCAATCCTTTCATAAGATTTATCACTCTGTGAAATTTTACCTGTCTCCAAAAATAAGAACTAAAATTGATGAATGCATATCATAACTTTCAAAGTTTTTGTGCTCCTTGTATAGATCGGTCTCTGTTTAAATTCAAGTTGTATTTCAAATAAAAAGAATCTGATAACTTTGTCCACTTCTGCCATTCTCCCCTCTTCATGATGGGATTTGAGTCTTCTGGCCGTGATCTGAAATGAGGAGCAACATCTCTGGTCCACCCAGCACACGCCATTTCAAGACTTTATGTTTCTATTCTTCATCTTGAACTGCAGATTTACAGGATTCTGGAAAAATAAAACAAAATATTTTGATATCTTAAGCTTCCTGAGTAAGAACATTTAAAATTCCTGTATTTTGATTTGTCAGAAAAGGATACCAATGCAAAAATCATTTGATCAGCACATTATGTTCTGTTGCTGAGATAATCAAGGTTAGTTTATCTGTTTATTACCTAGCCCAAAGAGTGCAGTCATCTCACCTTTCTATTGATCACATCCTCACTGAATGCAATTTGAATAGTTTTAAAAACAAATAGCACTGCTGAGGGCAAAATATTTTTTTAAAACTTGTGTCACAGAGTGGGTAGAACAACAGCAGAATGTTTTAATCAAAGGCTATTTTCTCCTGGGATGCCTTTGAAGTATTTTTAAGCATGATATGTCAGCATAATTTTTTAAGAAAATGTGAAGAATTTCCCCTGAAGTTACTGTGAAATGATTATATAACATCAAAAAACAAATCTTCCATATGTGGTCCTGTTTGAGAGCTGATTAAAAAACATACTTTGGAAGCAGAGACATTTCTTGGTAAGGAGGTGAATGGGGAATGGAATTCTTAGTACTCAGGTGCCTCCATACGTCAGATTTAGCCATTGTACTAGACGTTGGCTTCTCACAGAAGCACAGCTAACAGGGCTAGAAGGGTTTTCAGGAGTCAGGTACAACTGTACCTAAACAATTTCTGTCAGAGATTCATTTAAGTCATTTTTTTAAATCTGCAGTAATAGATGATTTACAGTCTCTCTGTGCAACATATTGCCATCCTTAAAAGTCAGTTAGGAATTTTCCCGTGATGTCCTAAATCTCCTTTACTGCAATTTAAGCTCTTTATTGCTTGCCATAACCCCGGCATGGGTGAAAAACAGTTTATTCATTTCCTTTCTGCAGCCATTTTTAACATGTTTGAAGATACTTATGCGTCTCCTCATTTTTCCCTTCTCTAGACTAAACAAATTCCATTGTGCTGAGTATTTAAGACCTCAGTGACTGTGTACAAAGTGCTCATATATCAGGACACAGAAGACCTGAATGACTGTCTAACTCTTCGGTAAGTAAGAGCTCTACTCAGCTGTCACAGTAGAACGGCTTAGGCAGAGCGAAAAAGGAATATGAATGAACCTGAGGTATTTTAGGAGTCAGTTTGTAATAATGCTGCGCATTTCCCTGAATGATATAAATAGATATGGTGGGCTAGCCAGCCTCACCCACAAGAAAGAGATAGGAAAGGAGACTCAAATGATGTGGTAGCTTCCTACAAAGGCATAAGAAAATGGTCTTGAGTCCAAAAGGAGTATCATTGCTTCTGTCAAGCATAGTAGAAATGTACAGTGCTGAGTATCAATGTGCATTGTGAAACCTTCACCTTTCATCTTGAGCACATGAAAATCTGTCTATAAAATCTCCCTCAACATATATAAGTAATGCTAATGTCACAAAGTGCAATAAATGAAAGAGCAGAAAACTAAGAGTGTAAGTTGACATGTTGTGTCAACGGCAGTCTGAGCACCAAGAGGAGTACAAATTCATAGGCAAACTGCCAGAAATGTTATCACTCACCTCTCTCCTCTCTGTTCTAAGTGCAAAGGCCTTTTCTCTCCCTCTCTCCCTCTCTCTTTCTCTCTTTTTTTTTAAGCCTTGGCTAATACAGACACATGGCACTGGGCATGCTTGAAGAAAATAAAATCCACAGGCAGTCTTTCCCTCCTGTGGAGAGAGAGAGTCATACTTGACAAATGCTAATTATATCACTTAGAGTTGTACTAGAAGGTGCTCAGATAACGAAGAGAGTATAATGGATATATAAATATAGTAGGTCTTAGATCTCATTATGCAGTAACTCTGGATTTGAATAAAACCTAGACTGACTGTCAATTATGCTGTTGTAACTGAGTGGTGTGAAAAGGAAAGGAACTGATAGCATTACCTTCCCATGTCTAATTTTTACAAGAATTCTTCCAGATAGATAATTCTGATAGATTTACAGAGAATTTATCTTAATCCTACACTGCATTATTCCTGTTCCTAAACTCAGCACCTGAATATTTTCCAGAAATATTCAGTGCTGTTGTTAAGCATCTGTCAGGTCCTTGCTCTCTCCTCTTCCTCAGAGCAGAAATATGAGTGTGCATTTAAGCGAAAACAGATGGCACAGTAAGCAAATTCTGCATACATGGATGTGGTGGATGCAGTAATACTGTTTAAATACCAAATCCCCCCTAGCTCTGCTTCAAATATCAGCATACCGTGCTGCAGGACTGAAAGTTGTGGAAATGTTTGGGATAGAAGCCTGTGTAGGAAAGGAGGCAGGGGTCAATACAAAGAGCCATGTGGAAGGGCATTATTTTTCAGTGTCATAATTGAACGGCACCACTGGATTAATTCTCCAATTTGCAAATAGGGAATCAATTAGGTGCTATCTGAAGGCATAACATAAAAGTGTGGCATAGTTTGATTGCTTTCAGAGAGCTATTAGGCAAAATCTGATGGCTTAGGTCTGAAAGAGATGTGCCTAAAGCAATGGTCAGAGAGGAAGAAGGAAGTCCATATGGTGAGTGCTCACCTAGGCCTAAGAAACAGGAAGTGGGGGCTGAAAGGAAGGGACCTATGCACATGTTTACAATGTGCACATGTTATCTTATTCTTTTTACCATATTTTATGGATGTATGGACTTATGTTAGTACACAGGAGACCAAGTCTCCTAATTCAGTTGTTATTAACAATGAAAAACATTGAAACTTCTGAAAAATGGGTGGCTTTTGAAGTCAGCATTATAAGTGTGAATGGAGCATAATGTGAGTGAATAACTGAAGCCTGATGACCGTGCTCCTTAGTGGAATAGGGAACAGAGCCTTGGGGTCTGATAGCTTCAGCTGAGACTTTCTGTAGGAGACCGAAATCAGCTAGCAGCCCTCAAAGTTGCTTTCCCATAGCAAGAGAGCCTTTAATGACTGTTGTAGTTCATGAAATCAGTAAGTAGGCCATTTTATCTTATTTAATTTCTTCCTCTATTTTGCTTTCTTTCCTCCTTTCAAGAAAGTGCACTTCTTTACGCACTTGATTACTTGTTCGCAAATGTTAAGTTCTGTATGTTGAACACCCTGATGTATAACTTCCTCACCATTATTGTCCAAACACAAGGAGTTTCAATGAAGACTCAAGGCAGTGCTTATTAATGAACTTTAAGAACAATGAAACCTGACCTGATTGTACGTCAAAGCCAACTGGATGGTTACAAATGCAACTTTTTTTCACTTTTAGCTGATTTCCAAGACAGCTGAGTGTTGCTTTTGCACTCATTCAGCAATAGGTACCACCTCTCTATAGTGCATTGTCCTCTATCCAACATGGGCTGCACAGAACTATGCTTTCTCTTCATCTCAGGTTTTTTTTTTTTTTTTTTTTGTAAGTGCTTGCAATACTAGCCTTACCTGTCGGTGTTGCAAACCTCAGGTGTAGCTTGATACACACTGTGGGAGACATAAAAAATAACGACAAGATGTCATGTTATTATGAACATGAATGTTGATAATGTTATTGCAAATTTTATAAATATATATAGGTTGTTCTAAAAGTAATGCCTCCTATTTATTTTGATGGAAACCACAACAGTTACAAAGAGAACAGTAAGACTATTTCATATACTAAATTCTCACTACAAAATACTATTTTTCAACATAGTCACCATCATTAACTATGCATTTTCATCAGTGATAAATGAGAGCATGCATGCCACACTCATAAAAATCTGCACCAGCAGAGATGACCCACAATTTCACAGCTGCTATGACAGAATCATTGCTGAAATGCACCACCCATCACCTCACTGTGCTCACATCCAATGTTTGGTCTCCACAGACTTTCAGCAAGCATCAGTGAAGGTTGGGGGCAGCTTGG
>WBMW01004422.1:0-121400 GCA_013396635.1 Penelope pileata
CGGCAAATGGGTGCCTCCGTGCCGTTAGTGGTTTTGTGACTGGCTAGTCACAATAGTGGGTGGGGCTTCTCTTCCCTATATAAACGCCACCAGGGCACAGGGAGGGAGGAATTGTTGCTGTCCTAGGTTTGTCCTGGGCTGTGTCAGAAGAGGTGTTGCTAGCAGATTGGGGGAGCTGTTTTTTTCCCCATGTGGAGTACTGTATTCAGCTTTGGGGCTTCCAGCGCAGGAGAGACATGAACCTATTAGAATGGGTTGAGAGGAGAGCCACGAGAGTGATCAGAGGGCTGGAGCACCTCTCCTGTGAAGAGAGGCTTAGAGAGTTGGGGTTGTTTTCTCTAGGAAAGAGAACGTTCCAGGGAAATCTCATTGTGGCTATCCAGTACAGAAGGGGGGCCTACAGGAAAGATAGGACTCTTTATCAGGGAGTGTAGTGATAGGACAAGGAGTTGTGGTTTTAAACTAAAAGAGGAAAGATTTAGGTCAGATGTTAGGAAGAAATTCACTATGAGAATGTTGAGGAGCAGGCTTCTCAGAGAAGCTGTGGATGCCCCGGAACTGTTCAAGGCCAGGCTGGATGGGGCTTTGAGCAATCTGGCTTAGTGGAAGGTGTCCCTGCCCACAGCAGGAGGTTGGAACTAAATAGTCTTTGATGTCCTGTTCAACCCAAACCATTCTGTGATTCTATAATATGACAGATTTTCAGAGGCCTGTGTGTTCAGTTATCTGCGTTATGTGATTGGTTTGAAGAAGGCTTACCAGAAATGTTAAATTGATGAAAGGATTTTATCTGACTGCAGGAGGATGTTTAAAACTGAAACATCCGAATGTAACATGCCAAGATCCAGATGCAGTATTTGAGGCATAAAATATCTTAATTGGATGGCCCACTGATCCGGCCAAGACTGATACTATGACCACATGGCCAACGGTAATAGCAGAAACAGCACAAAGAAATGATGTTTTTCTTGCTTCATATTATAGAGATTTCATCCCTTGCACTAGTTCCATGTTTGAGATAATCTATCATGAACTTTCCTGGAGAGTTTTGTTGTCTGTAAATCCAGACTGACAACCCTATCTGTAATAGTATGTTATGTATATGTCCAGATATGTGATACTCCATGTATGGAGTCAGTCAGTGACTGATTGTGGCACCTGCAAATCAGGTACTGGCTTTCCTAGTTAGGTCAAGTCTTAAAGTTTGTCTCTAAATGCAGGTCCCATTACATGTGATCAGAGAAGAAATACAGCGTCATGAAAAATGTTTGCAATAGTTTCTCTTAGTGTCTACTTTGAATTTATTTTTTAGTGATGGTGCTAAAAAGACTCTATGTTGATACGTGTACTGGAAATTAAAATCTAGGTCTGGCATCTTGGAAAGTTTAATTGCAAGAATGGATTTTCTAAAATAAGAACAAAGGTTTATTGCTAGTCAGCTTGGGGTGAATATTTTGTTCTTGCAAATCGTGAAAATGCTGCTGTTCCAGTTTTTATACCAGACTGAAGCAGAACATCATGCAGATTGGATCAAACGTATTGATCCAGAGACCTTTTGTGCTCAAAAGAAGAGATCTGTGGCTGTAGGGTAAACTTTAGAATTCAGAAAGGGAAGGAGTGGAAGTAGATGGGAGGTGGAGAAAAAAAGGAAGAAGGTAGTGCAGAGATTAGGAAAGGAGTTGGAGGAAAGGGAAAAACAAAGATTTTAGAAAGACGTTATAGAGATATGATGAGAAAAATAAGAAAGTAAAAGCAGAAGAAGGAAGGAAAGATGCAGGAAGTGACATAAGCCAGACTCAGTAAAAGAAACAATAAAAACAGAGGGTAGAGAGAGGAAGGGAGCAATAAATGCAAAAGTAGTAGTAGCTGCAGCAAGGTAATAGACATAACAGCATGTTTTACATCAGGCTGCATAGCCAAGCTGAAGAGCTATGCAGATTGCAGACATGCAAGTTACACTGAGTGAAACATGTGCTCTGAAGTTCAAGCACGGATGCACCTACACTCATCTACATGCATGCCCCCCATACATGTTTCCCAGAAAAATGAAACTCAAGGCTCTCAGTTCAGTTGAAGTTTTATAAGCGATAAAGAAAAAAAAAAAAGGCACATATGCATTGCATTGACACTATCTGGGCTAAAGAGGAAAAGCTCTTCAGTCTCTGATGAGATCTTTTGTTTCTCCTCATTCCAAAAATGCATTAATGTATTCAAATGGCTTATGGTATTGGGCAGTCACTGCCATATTGGAAGTTGTGCAGTATGCAGTGCTAGACTTTGCCACTTGATGTGGAAGCATGAGAAGAAGTAGATGCTGCAGATGGGCAGGAGGTGGGAAGCTGTAGTTCCTTCAGACTTCATCTCCGGCTCAAGCTCCTCCATTCTTACAAAAAAGAGGAAAGAAGGACCTTCGGAACCCACCTTAATTTTTTTTTTTCTCTTGTGGAAACTCAGCTTTCCTGAGTATGTTGCACATGTGGCTCATGAGATGTTGACTGTAGGTTGTATAACTAAAGGTACACCATCACAAATAAAGACACACAGAGGAATGGCCAGCGGAAGAACCTCAACAGCCCGATCAGAGAAAGGAGCACCCTGGACTGGCTTCTGCCACTTGTGTCATGTTACCTGGTGCTGAAATCGAGATAATAGGTTCACAGAATTATGAAGGAATCAATTTAATAAGTACAAGTTTTGAACACACAACTTTTTCAAGCGACCAGTTCAGAGAGATGAATCATTTTTTTTTCTGAGTGATTGATTGAATTTGATTTTTTTTAATTGATCTGTAATAGGAACAAGGACTCTGGAAGGTCTCTTTCAGTACCTCTACAGGCGAATATCCCTGGGAGACTGAAAAAGGCTGCTCTGTTCTTCTGGCCTAGAAGGGCACATGAAATACTGTTATGTAGACCACCTCTACGCTCAGGAGTTGTGTGACTTTAAGCCAAAGTAACTCTTGTGTTTTTAATTTACCTTGATTCCTCAGTGGTTAAAGTAACACTATGCAAGAACTTCACAAACTTAGCTGTGTAAGTTTCTCGCCTCATCTTTTGAATCTGTGTGACCTCTGTGTGCAGAGAATGCTATAAAGAGAGAAGGTGGAAGAAGAAATCAGCCGGCCTGCTGAGTCTGTTAAATGTAAAAGAGAAGATGAGTGAGACATTCTTAATTTCCAGTTTTATGCACAGTGCAGACAGGAAACAGTGCATTTTATTTATATGAGTGTGTTAATTTTTGGTTCAGAAGTTAATAGCATAATTCACTTTGTGGGACCTGTCATGCACTGAAACTAAATCATCCCCTGCAGTGTTATAGGAAAGGGGGACTATGGACTCAGGAGAGCCATTTTCCTGTCATTAGCAAATTTCATCCTTATGTCTGGATACCCAGTACAGTGTCCAAAGCACAACTGAATCTTTTTTCCTAGCTACAGAGAATATTGCTGCCTTTGAAGAACACCATAATTTAGGAATAGTAAATTCTGTTTTTAAAACCTTGCTGGAGAGGATTGTCTGAGAATATTTATATGGCTATGTCTCTCCTGTTCGCAATCCATTCTGCCGTTACATACCTGAAAAGGTGCCACATGGTACCTGTGTGCTGCCAAAACAAATCCCAGGCTCATCCAGTTTAAACCACCATGCAGTTGTGCTGTCCCCTCAGTACTGCCTGGATTTGGCAGCTTCTATATTAAGTGCGGACACTGCTCATTTTCCTCAGTTAGGTTCCTCTGCCATGCATGCCTCAGGGCCAGGGAATGAATGCAGGTTAACTCCCTCCTATGCTTAGAATTAAATGGAAATAAGGATGGAGCAGCACCCTACTCCAAACCCATCAGTGTATAGGTCCCACCAGTCATCAGCAGCCCAGCAGGACAATGTAATAGAATCACAGAATCATAGAATACCCTGAGTTGGAGGAGACCTTCAAAGACCATCAAATCCAACTCCTGGTTCCACACAGGACTCAAAATCCAAACCCTATGTCTGAGAGCATTGTCCAAATAATTCCTGAACTCCGGCAGCTTGGGGCCGTGACCACTGCCCTGGGCAGCCTGTGCCAGGGCCCGACCACCCTCTGGTGAAGAACCTTTTCCTGATATCCAAGCTGACCCTCCCCTGCCAGAGCTCCATGCTGTTCTCTCGGGTCCTGTTACCAGAGAGATCACCACATGCCCCTCTACTCCCCTTGTAGGAAGCTGTGGGCCTCCATGAGGCCTTCCCTCAGCTTCGTCTTTTCTGGGCTGAACAAACCAAGGCACCTCAGCCACTCCTCATACATCTTGCCCTCTAGACCCTTCACCACATTCATAGCCCTCCTTTGGATGCTCTCTTAATAGTTTCATGTCCTTCTTATATTGCGGCACCCAAAACTGCACATAGTGCTTGAGATGAGGCCACATCAGTGCAGAACAGAGTGGGACAATCCCTCCCCTCACCTGGCTGGCAGTGCTGGGCCTGATGCACCGCAGGGTAGGGTTGGCCATTTTGGCTGCCAGGGAGCACTGCTGACTCAGATTCAGCCTGACATCAACCAGAACCCCCAAATCCCTTTCCATGGGGCTGCTCTCTCACCTCTTGTCCCTCAGTCTGTACATATATCCAGGGGATGCCCTGTCCCAGGTGCAGAATCTGGCACTTGCCAGGTAATCCTGGCACACCTGACTGACAAAGCATAGTAAAGAAACTCTGGTATCATGAAAACCTAGCAGAGTAGTGTGTGCGGATGTGCATGGTTATGCACTGCACACATGTCCAAGTAGGCAAATGAATGATTATTGAAAAAAAAACAGAAAATGAGTTTCTAAAGCCATGAACTGAGGGACCTGCTGCCTGTTACATTGCTGGGAGTGGGGGTCTGGAAGACAGCTGACTTGAGTTTTGTTTGTCTCACCATTAGTCCACTGTACAGCCTGCACTGACCTTCTCCATGTCTCATATTCGCATCTGTGAACTGAGGGTATTTACTGAAGTGTCTTCAGAGCCTAGGGTCAACAGTATTAGCAGGTGATAAAGGATAGAGGCAGTACACTTCTTTTACCATAGGGACTTTCTGAACTCTGCACGGGGAGAAGTGCTGAAGTTTGTTTCTCTGCGAATTCTCCCTCTTGTCTGTCTTTCCAGATGGTTGCGCTGGAATCACCAAATAAAAATAAAGAGTACATTAGGGAAACAAAAGAGAAGAAACGAAAGATATACAGAGCAGCAATTAGAAAAAAGACAGCTAAAATAGGTTCATGATGGCAGAGATTCCTTCATGTTTGAGGAATGTGTCTAAGGTGTGGCTTTTCTACTGTAAAGGCAATTTTGTGTTAATAAATGGCCCCCTACATTCTTTAATCTTGAAGGTAATGTGATGAAATGAGTAGATCTGAAATAGTCTGCGAACAGCTGAGCAATTACAGCTGGGTCTGCTGTGAGCACAGGAAGCAAGAAAAGGTCAGCCTATTTATGAAACTTGTGTGTTGCTGGTTCACACAGAGTTAAGTGTTTGAGCTGCTATTTGTGCCTTTGGAAAACTCCCACAGAGCCTCCCAGGAGACGTGTTTGCAAGAAATTTGCATCAACTTAGAGTAAACTGGTTTAAAACAATAATGAATTGAAACTATTATAAACCCTTGTGTGACTATTTCACTGTTCACCAAACTGCATGGCCATAAGGAATTTAATCCAAAAGTCTCTCCTTGCATAAAGGCGTATGATTTGTCACTGATTCAGCTGAACATGTGGACATTCTTAACGTGCTTTAGAAATGAGTTACATTGATTTACCACCATAACCTAAACTGATTATAAAAATGTTAAAATTGTGGAGTCCAGCACCAAAAGTTAGGAAATATCCCAGTTAAGGTGACCGGTATAATGTGCACATGTTGCAGTCCTTTATCATGAGATCACGTCATGTTCTCTCCAAAGACACCCCCTACTTGCAGCATGGTGTTCAGTTACCAACAAGTCTTTCAGTGTTTGGGTTTAATCCTCAATTGTTTGGTGGGTGGTCCTGCCGTTACTGATTGCGGCTCAGCCCTGCATACAAGCTATGAGTCTGCACTTAAGTTTTGTGTGGAACCATGCCCTGTGAACATCTGAGTGCAAATCTAAAAAGTCTGGTGCAAAATAAGTGCTTGCTTGCTTTTATGGCACCCTCATCTGCAAAACGTGGCTCTCACTGTCTTGGTACCACAGACTAGAAGAGGATGCAGGGATGCGTGGAATCATAGAATCTTAGAATGTCTTGGAAGGAACATTAAAGATCATCTTTTTCCAAACCCGTTACTGTGGGCAGGGTTGCCACCCACTGGATCAGGCTGCCAAGATCCCCATCCAACCTGGACTTGAATGCCTCCAGGGATGGGGCATCCACAGCTTCTCTGGGCAGCCTGTGCCAGTGCCTCCTCATCCTCTGAGTAAAAAATTTCCTCCTAACATCTAATCGAAATCTCCCCTTTAAACTAAAACCAGGTTTAGTTTGAAACGGTTCCCCCTTGTCTTATCACTATCTGCCTGTGTAAAACATTGGTCTTCTTCTTGATTATAAGCTCCCTTTAAGTACTGGAAGGCTGCAATGAGATCTCCATGGAGTATTCTCTTCTTCAAGCTGAACAAGCCCAGCTCCCTCAACCTTTCTTTGTAGGAGAGGTACTGCAGCCCTCTGATCATCTTTGCGACCCTCCTCTGACCCACTCCAACAGCTTTGTGTCTTTCTTGTGCTGGGGGCCTCAGATCTGTATGCAGTACTGCAGGTGAGGCCTCACGAGGGCAGAGTAGAGGCCCTCACCCTGCTGGCCACCCCTCTTTTGATATAGTCCAGGAGGAGGCAGGGATGCATGATTAGTGGCCATCCCCAAGGACAATAATTGGAGTCATCTGATAAGTGTGGCTCAGAAGCTCTGTGGCAGAAGCCAGGTTGAACATCAGTTCTCTCAGGATGGCTTTCAGTCACCTGAGCCATACCATGATCCTCTCTCTTATCCTCTCTCTTAACCCAGTCTCTTATTTATTTTGCTGGTTCTGTTTTAAGCAGTTGTGCAAGGTCTGTTAGTGTAACATGCAATGCCTTTTCATGACCAATATAGCATGAGATGGGGATCCTGGAGAAAATGAGTGTATGGCCCTGTTTATAATTAATCATCATTGTGTACACGCACAAGAGGACTGAAAATAAGTTTCAGGGCTGTCTTTAGTATTTGGTTTTATGACTTTAATGATCTTTTAATGTAGTTTTTGTGTAAATTTCCTTGTATTTTAAAACAACAAACTGAAAACCCAAGAATTTCTTTGCAAGAAGCAATAACTGCTCCCACATGGACCATCGGGATGGCTGATTCCATCTTTCAAAGGCGGTCTGAAAAATACAGAAGGACCACAGGGGTCCAACAAAGTGTGTTTGTTTTGGTTTTTTGTGCTTCATGCAACATATTAATATACATAATTTTGATTCAAACTTAAATGAATCTTTATATGAGGGATAAATCCATATGGAAACATCAAAATTCCTCCTTACCAAAGTGTTTGAATGAGGCATTGAGGTTGGTCAGGATTTTCACATCACTGAAAATAGTTCAACAATACCAGCACACGCTGGAGTCTGCAATGGTGGTCTCTCCTCAGTGAGGCCCAAATCTCCAGAGTCCTTCCTGCTTTCTGCCTCTTGAGGACAGTTTTCATATGGGCTAGAGCACAAGCAGGCAAACACTTGACCAGGAGGTCTGCAGCAATTCGCTAAAATGAGAAGATCCACAAATCCTGGCTGAACCTCATTTGAGAAAGTTGGAATGTCTTCGTGCTCAGAGGGGTTGGGATCCTCCTGCCCTGCCTGTGCTGAGGTGCCACTCTCATCCCTCCTACCGTAGGTTTGTGTTGCCCAAACCCAGGATGGTGGTGCCCACCCAGACCTGTGCAGGAGCAGTCTGGGGCTGGCAGGACCCAGTACATCCTCTATGAAGTGTGCACTGTGCATCAGTACCTCTGCCTCTGCAGTGAAGACCATTTTCCTGGTGTGGAAGCACTGGCTCCAATGATTGATTGCAAGCATTTACATTTCTTCTCCCCTTGCCTTGCCTGTGACCTTACCCTGTTCCCATTTCTCCCTAGGCTTCATCTCCCTCATCTCCACCTTGTCTCTCGCTCATCTCAGTTTCCAGTCACCAGCTGCTTCTTTCAGTCCCAGCCTCCCTTTCTATTTCTAGTCTTCTCTCTCAGCCTCTCCACATGATGCTGCCCTCAAGGCCTGTCTCTATCTTTCCATCAAGCCCTTGTTGCTGCTTATCCTAGAATTTAAGGCACCTACTTCTTGGTGAAAGCCCTGACAAAAAGTTATACTAAGAATGAAACTCTATTTTTGTGCTGTATCTCCTTCCTGGGATATAGCTGAATGTTGTCGTTGTCAATATTTTAAAAAACAAATGAGCACAGATGGCCCCTCCAGCATCTCATCCAACAATTCCAGCAGTGGATCAAACTCAGCACAATTTATTAAAACAGAGAAGAAACATACCATAGGAACAGCAGAGTAACATGTAGTTTAGGTATCCTTTCCAGCTCTGAGTTCAATATTCCCCTGTGGGCTTCATTTGCTGAGATGGGGGAAGTGGAAAGAGAGACAATACAGATTATAATCACTTTGTGCCAGGTTATAATGCCGTCCTGCCCTGAGGGATGAAGTGCCATATCTGGAGATGTATGGTCATGCCCACCAGTTATCTGTCTATTTACTATGAGATAAATACTAGCATACATGGGGTTCTTCCACGTCAGTATGGGAAGTTAGGAGTTGCTGCCTGTGAAGCCTGTTCTGAAAGCATTCAACAAGACTGTTACCCTCCAGGTCCAGGAAAACATTTCTCTTGATGCTTCATGTGCACTCCCATATCTTTCTGTGGATTTTCAAAAGCTTTTAATAGTGCTGGAAGTGAATTGCTCTTTCCAACAAGAGAGGAAAAAAAAGGCTTTGATTCTGTTCATCCTGTCTAGTTTGTCACCTGTAATGGTAGGATAGGAAAAGTCTCCAGCTGCCCGTTTTGTGCTGTGCTCATATATCTCCATGCATATGTGTGTGTGCATACATGCATATACGCATGAATGTGATTGTGCATGCAAGAGTATGTGTGATAACATCATCCAGATGCCACACCATATTGTTGGATTATGTCAGTCTCACCCAATGAAGCACACTGAGCAAATGCTAATAGTTAAGAGCTAATAAACACTACACTAGAAGGTCAGTGCTGAATCGTTTGGATTGTGCACATGGTTCTCAGATACTTTCCCCCAGTATTTCCCTGTAGCTGTAGATAAGCTATGTGGCTGCAGATCTCCCTGTAGGAAGGATTTTTAAAGCCCTGCACTTTACTGAGTCAGCTCAATATGTTCAGAAAGAAACAGCCCCGATACAGTTGGACAGTGTTATTGCCAGAAAGCAGACTTCACAGGTTTCCAAAGGATGCTCACAATTAGTGTTTCCGTGTCTTTGATATGGTTGACTCAAAGTGAAAAATACGAGCTCATACATACAGAGGTCAGAAATAGGAGAGTGTACAATTCTTTGTCTATTTAATTTTATTTCTCAGTACCTTCTTGTCTGTACTTTCTTATCCTTCCACATACGTGACGTAAAATGACAGTAAACTTAAGGTTGTGCTCCTTTCTTGACGGTGCAATGTTTATGGAAATCAAAGGAAAATAACTGTTACTTGCATGATGAAATGCTCTCTGCTTTGCTGTATGCTGTGTACTTTTGACCACCTGTACAAGTTAATAAACTGGGGCCTTTGTTGACCAAGTCACTGCCCACTTCCTCTCTTCAGCTGACCCTTCTGTGAACTGCAAGGAGTTCCTGTTGAGACAGTAGATGTAGTTAGAAGTTGGCCACACGGTGCTGGAGACAACTGTGGGAATAATGAAGACATTGAGAGAGTTCAAAAGAAATGTTGACTCAGTACAATTTTGCATCAATCTCCAACTATTAGTTTAACCCAAGACTCAAACTCCTTCTGCTTTACAGTTATTTAACCTTTTAATATTTCTAAAAACTGGATGACTGTCAAGAGGAAAAAAAAAATACACCACAACACTTTACTGCTAGGGTGGTAGCAGACACTATTGAAGTCTGAAAACAAATCTGAAAAGAATCAATGGCCCTTCAAATATGATATGTCTTGAAAGCTGAGCTACAAGTACTTCTAAGTTCAAGGCAACTTCCCAGCCACAGAGGCAATTGTGGGCTCATGTTTGGAACAAGCTGTTCTGCTTTCCTGATGTTCCTCTCTCTTCTGCCCACCATGCACTGCATGGCAGTAGGGTTGGCAGTGAATATGTTACAGGGGAGTTTGGAGATGATGAGTCAGGACAGAGCTGGATGAGAACAGAATGACTCAAAATTAGGTTGGGAGAATAAAAGATACTTAGAGGAGGAGAAATCTCCCAGGAAGACTGCTATGAGTTCAGAGTGGGGACTCTAAGGGCAAGAGAGGAATGAGCAGCTGAAAATGGCTACTTCTCTTAAGTGTCATGATGCAGATTTAGTAGGAGAGGTCTACCTTAGCCAGTGATCCAAGGTTTAAGTCTTCACCCCTTTCCAAGGGTGAAGCACTCTGTCCCACAAAACAGCTTTATTTTTGAAGCTAAGATGGCCAGCAGGAATCTGGCAATCAAAGTTATATAACTAGTCTTGGAGGTGCGAAAACACAGCTCAGCACTAATGCATACATGTCAACAGCCATAAATAACCTGTGAGTAGGCGAAGACACTGTTTTATTCCACTGAAGTGCCTGACACCGTCAACACCAGTAAAGATGCTAGGGAGCAGCAAGTGCAACCTGAATGCCTTAAGGGTAGATGTCCTCAATCTGAACCCTGTAAAGCAGGACTTCTACTGCGTATATAGAGTCTGTCCGCACCTTGAGGATTTATTTCACCCACTAGCAATGTAGTAAAGTATAAGGGATCTGTTCTTGGGTTAGTAATTTCAGAGATTATAAAGACTGAAAGTACTGTAGTGATCATCTGGTCTGGCCTCACACATAGTACGTGTCAAAAGTTGTTTAACCTTGACTTTAAGACCCAAGTGATGGAGAAGTTACCACTTCCTACAATGGTTTCTTTTAAATGGTTAATTACTTGCACTACATTTCTTAGACTTTTTTTATCTTGATCTTCTTTTGCCTTTTTTGCTGGATACAACAACCTTCTCATGCTTGGAAATACTATGATCAACTCACCTGTGATTGACTGTACTTTAAACCACATTTCCTTAGCGTGGTCTGCCTTTGAAAGCACTGGCATTTGCATCTGAATCTGTCTTTTATGAACCCATTGCCTTAACTGTGTTACTTCTACTCCAGTATGCTCTCATCCCACTCCTGCAGCACAACTGTGCCACTGTGGAGGACCAACACAGAAAGCTGGGCTTTCTGTGGAGGATGCTAGAAGGAGCAGTTATTGTGTCCTTCAGATTTGATTTGTGATTCCAGTGGCCATTGTTCATCTCGCATGTGATAAACCAGATGCAACCTGTGGGCCACTGACTGAACCATGATATCAACAAAGTACTGTCTGGATTACTCAGTACTTGGTGGGAGAAGTATCTTGGAAGTGTCCTAGAGAAAAGACAGGCAGAATTGCTGTTGTGAGTGTTAGACACCTGGTTTTCAGCCCCAAAATAGAGAGCAAGAAAAACTACAGGAGCTGAGATGCTGAAATTCTGTGCAGGTAAAAGAGTTCTGAATATGTTCCCTTTTGAATGAGTCAGTAAGTTTAATTTACATTTGGGTTAACACTCACCTGCATTTGTGAGTTGCCGTGGTGCCACACCTGCTTACTACTTCTCTTGGCAGCCTGTGGCCCAGAACTGGAAGTCCTTGGAGCAGGATGCCACAGCTGCAGCATAGACCTGAGAGTGCAGGGACATCTGTAGACCAGACACAAGCTTTTGGGGACCGCACTGCCAGCTCCCTGGGTAGCTTGGTATACCTTCCCTCTCACTAATGTTTGATCTACCCAGACTGTATAAAAACAGCTGAAAAGCCCATCCATTGCTTTCTGTAAAGCATCGTGGTCCTCCTTTGTGTGACGGGGATGTCATGGCTTCATGATAGTGGGGTACCCTGGGAGATGGAGTCCGCAGTGGTAGTTTAGCTCATGGTAAAGACTGGTGACCTGGGTCCTCAAAACTCATATTGTCTAGGATTCAGGAAGCTGCAGAGCTTAACCACCAGTCACTTCAAATGAAAGGGGACATCTTGATTTTATCAAACAAAATTCAAGCATTTTCTCCAATGTGGTGCTTTCCTCTGAAAAATGTCTGTTCTGTACAGATGTCTTCCTATTCTTCCATCAGAATCATCCTACCTAGCCCTATGCACAGCAAAGCCAGTGGATTTTTTTGGAAGTGGCTGGACAGCTGGGAGCTGCTTTTTTGAACTGACAACACACTTTTGCCACAGCAAATAGTTGAGGGAACTTGCGCTATTCAAGGTGTGCTGTTGTATGAGACTTCTGGTTACTAGAAGTAAATTAGGAGTTTAGCTATTAGAAGTTCCTTGATAGTTTGTGATGGGCAGAGATCATCATTATTTCGTACTGGACAAATGCCTAGTCACACAACTTGATTTGGCTACTCTACATTTGCATGCTGTTTCAAAAAGCTGCTTTTTGCTACATAAGCAGTTGCTGAGTACTGTCCTTTATTCTCTTGGCAACTTTTTTACTGCCTTTCAAAAGGGTTTTCTTATGTCAGAATTCCTTTTAAGTTCCTAATTTCTTGACTGACAGAGATTTAAACATCAATATAGACAATTGACCATTGCTCTTCAATTTAATTTTCACCACAGCGAACTGACTTGCTGTCTTAAAGATTATCACACATTTCTATATGATTCACAAATGATAGTATTCTTCCCTTCCCCCTGTGGTACAGATTTCTAGTCAACCACAACCAGGAGCTTGAAAAGAAAAAAAAAATAGATAAAAGGAAAGGCAAGCCAGTTAATCCACCATGACACATACACCTTGATTTTATTTTATTGGAGGGATTTTATAAGAGCTATTATCTCCTGGTTTACATAATCCAACACTTCCCTTAGGGCAATCAAAATTGAGATTCATATGACTTGGAGTTTACAATCCAATGCAGCTGGCAAAACTGGGATTCTGATTCATGACCGCAAATGCAATCCTACTGCACACACAGTAAGGAAAAGAGAAAAAAAAAAAAAGAGACAGAGAATAAGAAAAACCCTGGTGAAGTGATCTATCATATTGTCTGAGCAGAAGTGTTTGAGAACTGGTATCATTAAATGAGTTGAAACGCCAGCTAATTTGATTCAAAGGTTGCTTGACCTCTACTAAGTGAGGGACTCCCTTTCCCTGCTGTCTTTGTCTGTTCTTAATAATTTAGCCAGCAACAAGGTAGGATCCAAGACTGACTTTTTCTGCTACAAACATGACTTCAGTCCAAGTATTTTAACACCTGAACTCAAGTGAGGATAATAAATGTCAAAGAAATATTTATAGCTTGGTATATGGAGAATTTCCAGTTCCCTATACTGCAATAACACACATCCATCTGCTAACAGCATTAGAGCTGCAATTTTAAAGCAGATAGTGCCTGAAAATAGACCACTGCGATATACACAGGTAGCTGTTGTATTTCAATCTTTAATATTAAGCTGATAATTAAATTAGGAATTAATTATCCAGCCTTGAGCAGCCATTTTCTTCCTGGACTTGGGCCCGTCCCAAGGTTCAGAGTGAGCTCTGTGCTCTTCCGCTCTTCCATGTTCACTTAGCTGAAATCCATTCCTGTATATATCCAGCTGCGTAGAGCAAGTCTGTGGAAAAATAAGGTTACCCAGTAATTATTGAAATTTAGAAGTAGAAAAAAGACTTCTTGTCCAATCTAATATATCCCTCTGGCCCATACAAGTGAATTATTCTTCAGGCCTAGCTTTAACTGACCACAGTGATGGAAGCCCCATCTCTTCCTCTGGGAAAAAGCTACACATTTCAACAAAGCTCCCTGCTAGCAAATATTTCCTGATGCTAAGCCTGTATTTTCCTTCTTTTTAAAAGTGATCCCTTTAATGCTGGCTTGATCCAAAAGATTTTTTCCCAGTGAACTCAGCTCTTTGAGACCTGGAATGTTTACTGGAATGTATGTCTTTTCACCCTGAGATTATGGTTTGAAATCCACCCTAAGCTCATATGGGCTGGAGGCTGCTGTTGAAGCACATGCTCTCACAGATCTGTGTGGAATAGGTTGAGGTGTGCAGTCCTGAAAGCACGTGTGTTCACACAGCATAAACAGCACACAAAGGCCCAGGTCCAGAGGCTGGTCGGAGCTAAAATATCCTTTGGCGACTTGCAGAGACCCCAGGTAGGCAGTAAATGCCCTGCAAAGGTGGTGTCACAGGTCTTTTGCTCTTGTGCTTTGATTTTAATGCTTCTTCACTTTCTGGCACATCTCACCAGAAATGAAAATGTAGGCATACTGTAAAAAAATTAAGATTTGGACTGAACTGGGATCTTTTATGTTTAGAAAGGATGTCTGAATGTGGGGTTTCCTTTGAGATCCAAGGTACATAGCTGTTTAATGTCCTCACTAATGAAGTGTTTAGCATCTTTGGTTGCAACAGAAATTGGGGTGGAGAACCGCGTAGGAGGCTGGCTGAAGAGAAAGCACAGACTGATGGCACTAGTTTCAACCCTTATAGGACACTCTCGTGGATGAAAAAAAGATGGGAAATGACAGAGGCAAATGTCTTCTGCACTGTGGTGGGATGGAGTTAAGGGACTGTTCAGCTGTGGTTACAGCCCCAGTCTTCATCGAAGGGCCTGCTGTGCCTTAGGGGCAAATCACTGCTGGGTCTCTATGGTCTGAGGAGGACCAGCTTTTCAGTAGGCTCGGCTCCAGACTAGTTTTAGGCCAGCTTAGCTGGGGACTGAGGCAAGTGATTGTGTGAACCTGGTCCTGCTGCAAAACCAGTGTGACATTTGGCACATTAAGATATTGCAGAGAATGGGTGGAAGAAGAAGCTGGCAGCCTTTTCTCCCTCACGCCTTACCGCGTGCCACAGGGAGAGACGGGGAGAAAGAGGGTAAGAAGAAGAGGAGTTCAGTGCTAGACAGCACTGGGAGGTTCAGACCTGTCACTGATGTGTCATTGCCTGCTCATGAATCGCCCTCTGGGTCAGGCTCAGCATTTCAGCCAGATAATTCAGTGATCCTGCTTTCATCACGTGCCTTTCATCACATCAGAAAATCTGCATCACCCTCCAAGTGACACAAGTCGCTTGTCCTGGGGAGATGTGGCAGTGTCTTCTCAGAGAGATGAAGGTTTCTTACTCCATGTAGCATGATGAAATACCAGCTGGCACTTGGTCCGTCCTTTTCCTTGATTTTTAGGAGCACTTGCAGCATGTCTGCTCTATCAGTTGCTGGTGCATTGTTTTTAATACCTGATTCATGGTACAGGTGAAAGTCTCATGGGGAAAGTATTAGCATCTGCCATCCTCCCTCATGCAGTAAGAAAAAGTGGCTGCTTCCTCTTATTTGAATGTCAGGAAAACCTCCTCACTCCTGATATATAAAGAAGTTGCACAGAAAGCTTGTTAACCTTGAGAATGGACCAGGTTAAGTCATGGAAATACGCCAGTGGGATGCTGTTCATACGATTAAAAATGAGAGCTTAGTGATTTATCCCTGCTTCTTGCTCCATCTCTTGGTCATTTCTTCACAGATTGCAGTCTCCTTGCAAAGCACAACTCATTCACACTTGTTCTTTTTTTGTTCGCGGTGTGGGGGGGTGTCTGTCTCTAAGACATTGCATTCCTATTGATTACTTCCCAACTGAAATATTGTTTGTTAGCTGTGCTCAGTTCAAGATTTATAGTATATTTTTCTGGGCAGTGTGCAAATTAGCATGCCCCCCTGACACTAGAAGCAAGCTGTTGCAGCTGGGCAAAAGACAGTGGAGAATTCAGACTGGCTTAGGGTACAGTATTTAAAGAAAAAAATAAAATAAAATTCCTTTCTGGGTGAGCCAGACCATACCGAAAGCATGATTCCCTAGCAAACACTTCTTCTTGTGAAACTTTGGAAACGAGTGCAAGGTTTCTTTTTCTTTTCTGTGATCACAGTCAGGCAGTGTAAAAATTGTTGTGGATCCTTATTACAAGAGGTAACGTAAGACCCTATAATCTCTAAAGCTGCAACACCACAGCTCTGGTAAAGGGCTTTGAAAGCCTTTTCCTTCTTTTCTTAAGCCAAGACCAGTTTCATATCAGACTGTAAACACTAGGGGCAACTTTAAAATACATCATTGTTGAGTATGTGAGGAAGCAAACTGAAAATGTGCCTTCTGCAGGAATTTGTGTGGGTAAAATTTGATCGCTCTGATGTTCATGGGAAATGACTGAAGAAGCAGTGTAAGCATGGCCACAGTGAATTAATTTGGAAAGTTACACAAATTCTAGCCAATTTTTTTTTTTTGTTAGCTTTTGCTGAGCTTTGCTGTGAGTCCAGTTGTGTAAAGCCATCTGTTCTCTTTTAGGGCAACCTTTATAACAACTATTGATAATATTTCATCTCCTTCCTATAGAGAATGCCTCAACCTTTATTACAGACCCTCAAATGTGAGGAGCTGCAATCTTTCCACCTTTTTTGCGCTCAGAAAATTTGATGATGGTAAATCCATCATCTCTCCTTGAATAATAGCACTCCTTCGTCACACTGTCTCTCTTATTCGAGGTAAATTCCTCTTGTGCTTTAAACAGTTACTTATTATTGATTGGCAAAAATTAATGGCTATGCTGTGACTTATAGTAGCTCCCATGTTAGATTTATATGCCTAGTAATTGCTCTGATAAAATATGTTCCTACTGTAGATATAGGGGTGAAATGTGTCCTGGAGACTGCCTGTTGCCAGCTGTGGCTCTGTGAAACACTAGCTCAACAAGCCACTTTATATAGTGAAAAGCTCTTTAAAAAATTATTCAAAGTTCTCATACAACATCTTATGGAGAAAAATTCTAATCAAAATAAAATGAGTTGTTTTATTTCATTTCATGGTGAAGTTTTCATTTAAATTTTATTCCTAAAGAGAAACACATTTTATTTTAGTTTTTTCTCCTTGCTTCTTTTCTCTTCCCCTTCCCTCTGCAAAAAGGCAAGGAGAGAAAAAAATAGGAAAATGAGAAATAAATGTACATTATAAATGCAGAAAAGCACAGGAGAAATCTTTCTTATGATTTTATTTTTGTCAAAGACAAAAACAGAAATAAATCCGTCAATTTTTGTTGTTGTTGTTTTTCTGTTGTTGTTTTTTATCTTCCAAGAGAAGAAACAAAATAGATCAAAATGCTTGTCTTCTACTTTCTCAGGCTTCTGAATTATTAAAAATTGTTTCTGATGGAGAAAGAATGACGAGGGAAGGAAGAAAATTAAAGAAGAAGGAAGGTGGAAGTGACAATGAAGATACGTAATACTGGAAAATCGTTCACAGAAAACAAACAAACAAAAAGACACAAAAATGGCCACACTGAATTTGGAAAGGTGCACATTAAAAATACATATTCAGACTGAGATTGTTTCTAGGCAGAGAATTTTCTGACAAAGGTATATTTTTCAGCGGGAATACTTCCTCCAGCTCTGCTTCTTTGATCTGTAGTGAAAGAATTTCTTTTTCCAGGGACCTTTTCCTCTATTAAGCTTTCTGAATCTTAAAACAACACCTTCTCTGTTTTATCTGATTACAAATACACAGTATGTTTCTGCAGCCGTATTCATCTCGGAGGACCGCTGCAGAGAGTACAGCGCATACACGTAACTGCTCTGTAGGTTGGACTGCCATAAAAACCTCTGTGCAGGATAGCATACAACTGCACAGGAGGGAGTCTGGAAAAAAACTTAACCAGAGCCACTGAGGGAAACTTCTGCTCTTACCACTAGCATCATAAGGTCTTTACTTTCCGCAAAGCACAGCAATGAGCTCAGTCTCTAAGGTCTCATCTAAAAGATCTGAGTGCAGCAACTAAACGATATGCATTTTATCTGTCTGAGGATAAACTGCTTAATGGGTTCTTCTGGGATTTGAAGCCGCAGTTTCTTGAAGTCTATCTGCCTCAAGCCAGTTGTTCAGGTTTCTGAACTATCCCCAGTGCATGACCCACAGCAGTCTTGGGGGGAGCACTGTCTTGTCTGCTTACAGAGGATTCTCAACTGGACAAACAATAAAAATGTCCATTTGTGTGCAGGGATGTCTCTTGTTCACCAGTGTACCTGGAAGGACTGGGTCACAAAATTTGCAGCTCCAGTCCATCTTTTGCCCATTGGTCCTGGCAAAAGTGAAGGAGCATTTAGCTCCTTTCCAAGCACTTGTGATATTTTTCCACCATGTCTGCACTGCATATAGCGTGCAGTGTTTCATTGACTGGAAAGCATCCAGAGGATGGGAGAGGAAGACCTTTCCTCCTGCACTCCAGGCGCAGCAAAGGCTTTAACTGGGAGAATGTCCAGGGTATTTTACAGTGGTGAGATCTGATCTTCAGTAGAGCAGGGTGTATTGGGCTGCTCAAAGCTAGGGAGAAATTCTTAGCTTTTCTGAAACCAGACCAGATTGCTCTTGTCTTCTGACTGCTCCCTCACTTGCTCTGTTCACCATGCTCAGGGAATCTGTGCAGGAGAGGGACAGAGGTGGTGGCGCACAGGGAGTCATTCCTCACCATCCGAGAGGCTTTTCTTTGCAACTACAACAATAACAGAAGACCCCCTTTCTAGTTTGATCAGGGCTTGAAGCTGAGCTCATGGTTGTGTATCCTGGCTCTTGAGCTGGAAAGTGTGAATTTTACAGAAAATCAAATCTGCAGAAAAGAAGAGTGATGGAGGGGGAGGGGAGTCACTGTGGAGAAAGAGAGACTTGCAGACGGAGATCCCATTATGTCCAGACCTCACAGTGTCTCCCCACTCATTCATGCCAAGCGCAATGTGTGCTGGGCGTGAGGCAAAAGCCTTCAGACTTCGCCAAAGAAAGAGGCCTCAGCATGTGTTGCTGTGTTTAGTGCTGAAGTCGGTATGGACCCTGGCCAGCTGCCAGTCACACTGGCATTGCTGTTATTAGATACCATTGTGTTAAGCTTAGCACTTTTTGCAGGCCAGAGAAATTCCTTTTGTGTTTTCCCATACTTCTAACACATTTAGAGGAGTTTCAGCTTCAGAGAGAAAAGACACAAGTAGTATAAACAAGCTCCTGACAACCAGCAGACACAGATGGGGACAGAAGGTCGAGGCAAGATGAAATCACCCCTGCTGCACTCAGTGCAGACTGAGGTTCATTAGTGATCCGGCTTGGGGTGACATTTTATAAATAGATACACAGGGAAAGATATTCCCCGAATTGCCTTTTGCAGAAGTGCCATTAGATCACTTGGAAAAGAGAAGTAGCTAATTGGAGCTAAGGAGAATTGTACAGTTGCCACGTCAGTTGGCTTGTGATGACCTTTTTGTAACTGGAAAGTCAGTTTGGATATAATTTTTGGTGCTTTGTGATTTTTCTTTCTTTAAATGATGTGATTTTATGGCTTAAGAAGAGCCAGAAGTAGTGGAAGAAAAAAAAAATGTGTGCTTTTTCCAGCATTCCTCCATGAGGTGACCCTTGCCTGTCCCAGTCTTCAGCCCTGAGCACCATGCTAGCCAGCTGCATGAGATAACCTCCTGGGACACTTCGCACAGTAGAAGTTCCAGATTCTGTAATCTTGGGCTTTTTTAGTGAGCTTTCTTTTCTATTAAAGACTGAAGTAAACTAAGATGGTATACCATGATCCATTAACATGAGGAGGAAACGACTATCTGTAACAATCCTGGTGATGCTGGCAAAGGCCATGATGCCTGCACCCAGCTGTGTGTCTGCACTAGGGCAGTGTCACATTAGCCCTGTGAATCCATGCAAAGAGGAGATTAAGAGCAGGGCAAGGGAGGTCTTAAGTAAGACTTTTAGTTGCCTAAAATGCAAGCACTTACTCCTGGCCTGTGTGAGTTCAGTGTTTTCAAAACATTTCTCATCACCATCTCCAACTCCACAGTTTTGCTGCTCAGTCTTTCTTCAGGTCTCCATTTCTTCTTGTTTTTCCTCTCATCTTCACCATCACAATGACGCACTTTATGGCACATGTGAATTTAACTTCCCAATAATTTGCTCTGAAAGGTTTGTTCCTCTTTTGCCTCCTCTCCAAACGATGAGAAAGCAATACCAACGATGCAGGCTTATCTACTTGTACTACTTATTCCCTTGTGGTAAACCTCCTTTGCTTTCCATGGCAGGATTAGAAAACTCTTACAATTACCTCCTGCCAGAGCCAGTCTTGTGGTGATGAGAGAAACGTCAGCTTCCATTGAGGCTTTGGCCTTGCTGAAGGAAGCCACTCTGTTGTTAGCTTCTTTTCTCTCCTTGCTGGTGAAGGGCAGCTCGCCTCTTCTTTCCTGTCTTTGCATAATGCACAACTTCTCTGCTGCCATTTCCATTTCCCCTGAATCAACTCATAGTTTAGGGAGGGACACGTTACTGTATGAGTTGCAACATGAGTCCATGCAGTCAAAAGAAGGGATTGTGCTATGGTTGCCCTCTAGCTGCAGCTATAGCAAGGAAAGGGTTTGTGTACTGGGAGGATTTGTATGGGGTCCCAAAAAGACAACTGGAGATTTGATGGATGTCAGTGGGGTTGAGGCAAGCCCCACCACAGTGTCAAATTCCTTCATAATTTCTACCTTGGGCAGGAACAGCTTTCTTCTAGATGAGCAAATACACGATGCAGGAATCAGAGCAATAGCTACACTAAAATGTACAGCCATCCAGCTAAATGTGTGTAAGAGACTAAGAAAGGAGGCAACACGAGGAGCTTTAGTTGAAAAAATTAGTGTACTTTGGGAAAGAGCTTGGGAAACCATCCCCAGCAGTTCAATTCAAAGCTTTTTTGTTCGTTCTGTTTATAGTCCTGAACAAGTAAGTTTATGCTTTCAGGTTCATTCACCCCTGCTTTGCAAATTATTCCTTGAAGGCCCATGAAGCTCCTTGCATTATTTTCATGGCCCATGGCATGACAGATCTCACGGTTAACAATGCCCTAAGCTTTCCAAAACTATATTCTTTTAAAGCACTTCTCCATGAAATGCTTTGCCAAATACTAACAGTACAGATGGAAGATTTCCATGCCAAATGTCTACCTAATGATGACTTTGGGAGGATGGATATCAACTGTTTCAGCTAAACTGGAACAACAATTTCAAAAATGAGATTAGAGGGAGAGATATTTCATTAAGAAACACTGAGCTTTTAAGCCTCGGCTTAAAATTTGGCAAAGGGCTTGAGCCTTAATATATGAGATGTGCTTTTCTCTGTCCCTGCGAAAATTCTTCCAAGTTTGACATATGTATTAGCCCCTAAATTAGAAAGCCTGTGCTTCTTGAACAGGAGTTTTTTCAGACATTGGCAGCTTTGTCTCCTGAAGACACCATATTTTCTGGGCATCTTCCTGGACCCATAGCTCCAGTGAACAGTGTGCACTGTCATGTTGCAGATTCACTGGGACAGAGATTTCCCCTTTTCCTTCCCCTTGCCCTCCTTCACTGCTGCCAGCTTCCTTGCTTGTATCTCCAACAAAATGGGTTGGAACAGGCAGTTGTTCGGCATCTTAGTCTACAGGCAGCCCTTAGTGCACCCATGGACTTGATTCTTGCTGTGCAGACAGAACAGAGATGGATCCACAAGCAGGACACGGTCTGTGGAGTGGGAGTGGGAGTAACAGGCCAAATAGGAATGCAAGCCTACAGTAAAGAGAGGGGATTGAAATGATAAAGGACCAGGCTAATGAGCTAGTCATCTAAGTTTGAAGTTGTTGCCATGTTATTTCTGCAGCACACAAGGGAAGACGTGTTTCTCTTTCCTCCTCCCCTTTATCCAAAAACAGATACAAGAATGCAAAGCATTCAGTATGAATCCCACTGAAAATAGGTGTGTTTTGGTCCACTAAGTGATCATCTGAGAGCATTATGAATAGGGTAGAACAGCGTTATTGTAGAAATTGTTTTATAGTTTGGTCATGTTCCTATCGGCAGTTATAAATCTGTACCAAACTTGCGAGTGTAATCCTCCTCAGATGTTTCAGGAATATTGGGGTAGTTGGGAATCATGATTAGTTAAAACAAACAAGCTGGAAAGTGTGCATGTTAAAGGCAGCCATCTTCACATAGCCTCAGGTGATATTTGGCTGACAATCCAATATGGTAGTAGATTGGAAAGGAAGCTGTGACCAGACTGTAGATGCTGCACATAGGCCACTGGAGAATGCTGTGAACCATCAGGATGGGAAGAAAAAATGCTCCAGTTGTCCCACAGTTAAGCTGGACATTCTGGGAGGGACAATCAAATGTAATTCAGTCGTCTTTATTGCTGCTCAGAAGCTGGAATTTAATGCCTGAGTTTAAAGGAATTAGAGAGGAGTCAGCCTTTCTGTTTGACACAAACATTGCCTTGAGCTGTTTCAGGCACCATCAAGTTTACTTAGATCTGCTTAGACATGAGCATTCCCCTACAAAAGAGCATGAAAGCCTGTGACATTGCAATACAAATGGTGGCTGGAAGCAAATGAGATCAGAAGCCTTTAACCATTCCTTCAGTATCTGGTGATGATTGAAATTCAAAAAGCAGCACAGTGACAAATCCTATCAGAAAATCATCAGATAGGAGCTCAGTTTAGTTAATCTCATCAGTAGGGTCTTTGCTAATGCGTATGTATTTGTATGTAAGAATAATGTCCAGGCACTGAATAAATGCTCGTGGTGATAAAAAGTCATGAAATTCAGTTTAAAGAAGATTCAGTATGTGCCTGGATTTGGAGTAATTTTATTCTTCTTTTTATGCCATCTTTAAGAGTTTTAAGTCTTGATGTAGCCATGAAACAGATCTAGCATGATATGGTTGAGGTCAGTGATTATACACTATAAAGTTCAAGCAGATTACAAATAATCTACTATATGAAAGAAGCAAGTTTCTCATTATTCTTCAAGGCTAGACTAAGTGAGCCATAGTTATGTGACAGCTTGTCTCTAAATTTCTGAATCACAGTCACTAATCCTGTAGCTGATGTTGTCATGTTAGAAGCCAAATTAAATTTTCCAAATTACTAAGAAAAGAAAAAAAAACACAAGCGCATGGTTAGATATGCTTAAGAGTGGCTAATATAATTATGACTGTAATAGATTTCATTACAAATAAACGAGGAAATAGGGAAGTACAACAAACACTGAACAAAGGGTTATGCATAGATCAGTCTGGAGCTCCCCAGAGATAAGTTACCAAGTCAAGGAAAGATTGACATGTCATGAAATTAGTTCCAAAGTGTTTTCTAGAAGCATTTGTTTCTCTGCCTTGAAATTGCTTTGCTATCCTTCCTAGTTATAAAAAGTTCAGTGAACCATTCAGAGATCAGAAATATCCTTGTTGAGTGCATAAGCATAGACTACTGAAAGTGAGTGGTAAAGCAAATCATTTTCAGGATGGGAAACAGCCACAGATATCTAACAAGCAACTTAATTCCAAACAAAGTCATTTGTGGAAAAAAGGCTTTGTTGACTACTTTTGTTGTAATTCCTTATCCAGATGTTTTCTGGAACATAACTAGCTGAATATAGAAAACAGGAAGGTAGAATGTAGACCATCAAGCCTTCACTTAAGACTGAGCGATGTATCCAGGCAGCTTGCTCTTCAGGCAGTAGAGGACATGCAGAAGATGATACTGGAGGTCATTGTAATGATGGAAGGAGGGAAGAGTAAAAGGGAGAAAGGGAGGAAAGAGCAGGTGAGCTCTTGATTGTAAGGATGGGACACGTAAACATATCACTGAATCTGAAACTCTTGATTATTTCAAACAGCATTTTGGGCTACAGAATAGAAGACAGTAGGAAAGTAGCCTTACTTTTACTTACAGCTTCTTCAGCAGCACTCATTGAATTTTGTAGTTGTTGCTAAATTTAGGAAAATAACTCTGAAATTACAGAATTATAGATTTTGAAATATTAATGAAAAATAATGAAATTTGTTAGTTTATATTCAGATAATACAGAAAAAATTCTACAACAGTTTACAACTTTCTTCTTTCGGGCAGATAATATCCTGAATAACCGAGAAGAGGCCAGGTTAATGTGAAAATCTGTTGTAGAAATCTTAGATAGCAGTTACAGGGAGATTTTTAGTTACATTTGTCAAATAATTTCACAGAATCACAGAATATCCTGAGTTGGAAGGGACCCATACGGATCTTCGAGTCCAGCTCCTGGCTCCACACAGGACTACCCAAAAATCAGACCAAATGTCTGAAAGCGTTGTCCAGATGCTTCTTGAACTCCTGGCAAGCTCAGTGCCATGACCACTGCCCTGGGGATCCTGTTCCAGTGCCAGATCACCCTCTGGTAAAGAACTTTTTCCTAACACCCAATCTGGCCCTCCCCTGCCATTACGAATTTATGAATTACCACACAGTGGAAGTCTCTTTTTTCCCCTTCTCGCAGAATGGACACCATGATGTGCAGATAGTGCTTAGATACGCAACATGACAGATTTCAGCTGTGCTGGGAAAAAGAAGAGCAGTAGAAGCATTTGCAGAGTTCAGCTGGAGTCAAGCCAAAACAACATAACAAGCTGCACACTGAGAGTCTTTTCCTGACGGAAGAGGAAACAAAGCAAATGCAACAGCTCCTATCACTTTTCTAGGCATTGCAAATTCCAACAAAGCGTCAACAGTGCAGATGAGAAGACAACAGTAACACTCTAGTAACACTATATAGATGACTTTCATAAGATCAATGGCTATTCTTACTGGAGCTCAAGAAGAATGGGCTCTCCAACCAATAGCCAATGAAACATATATTTTTTAACTGAACACTAATTGTAAAAGATTATCTATACAAAAGTGTTTAAAAATTGAGTGATTTTATTGACACTGAAAAGTCACATATATGAGCTAGGTCTCTATGTAAGTAACAAATAGGAAGTCTTCAACACAAACAAGTACAATGAGGAAGAGCAGCTCTTGTCAGACTTATCATTTAGTCTTCTCAGAAATTGCCTTTACTGGAGAAGGAAGAGTGCAAGAAACTGAGGAAGAGTTTAAGAACATCTTCAAGATGATAGGGAAGCTAGTCAGCACAATAAAGAATTGGGATGAAAGTATGCAACTGTTCTATGATTCTTTGCAATGTGAAAAATCCTTTTTCTTTATAATTGAGGCTTACAGAAGTTCTTGGATAGGCAAGTCATGCTCAGAATCATATTGGGAATGACAGAAGTAAGATCATTAGTACGTTTGCTGAACTTTCTATCCTCAAAAGCACTGAAAATTTAAAAAGGCAAGTTTTCCATTACCTGAAAAGAGAAAAATATTGTGGCCTATAACTGAAGCCAAATATGTTATATGCTAGATGCCCCAGCAGGATTCTGGCAGGAGCCCCTCAAAATACAAAGCATGTGTTTGTGCATGTTCAACACACACTTTGGGAAACAGTTTCTGCAGGCTGTGATGTGGACAGTTTTTTATTTCAGGGGTTTTAATCCAGGTGCTGGGGAAAAATAGAAGAGCGTGGCCAGGGTCCTCAGACATCTTTAGAAAGAGTTGACATTGTTGGAATAAAAATTTTAAAAAGCCACAAATATCAATTATTTGCAGCATAACAAAGGGTGGGGAGATGTATTAAAGCAACAATACATGAATACATATCTCAGGGTGGTCAGAAAAACCCCCATAAGTTTGTCCCAACAGACCAGGAAACTTCAGAGAGATTCCTTGGACCAGTGTAGTGCACAGGAATGTTTGCAGCTAGCTCTTTTATTTAAAGCAGTCACTGTAGATTACAGGTGTGCAAAGTGTGACTGATCAACAGATCCCAGTAAAGGAAGAAGACTCAGAGAAAACAGGCGTTGGTGATGTTCTCATGCAGCTCAAAATGGAATGGAGGAAGTGGCCACAGAGAAGGCCAGAAGGCACGGAGTGCAAGCTTACAACTGCTAGCAAAGCTGAAGGAGTTAATGAGAGAAGCTGGAGTCCTGAGAGACTATAACAGTAAATGCAAAAGCAAGTTGTCCACAGATGCCTCAAGGAGGGTATCAGTAAGGCTTTCCTATACCAGTGTGGTCAAAGTTGGAGACCGGTGGCTTATATGTCACACACACCAACAAAAACAGAGCGTCAGCATGTTCAAATAGAGAAGGCGTCTTTGGCCCTGGTCCACAAGTGTAAAATTTCACATCTTTATTTATGTGAGGCCAGTGTTAGCTGAACTGACCATAAAACGCTACCAACATTGCCAGAAGGGACTCAGTAACCTCTCACACTGTACAGTACATACATTTCTTTTTTAGGTACAAGATAACGATTTGAAGATTAAAGACAAATCTGAGACAGACCCAGTGATTTCAGAGATGCTTCAGAACATTAAACCGAAGGGCAGTGGAGCAAAGTTCGGAGCTAGACAGCACATGTAATATCTGGTTTAAAATAAAACAAAGTGAAAACAAAACATGGCAGCTCTCAAGTTAAACACTGATTCTGAGTGCTAGAGCTTCAGCTGTGGATACTCTTCAAACTACTAGCTGATAATGCTAGGAATTCCCCCACATCAGTTTGAGGGTAAGATCTTATTACAAGGTGAAATTTTGTTTGTGAGGTTGTTGAGTCCTAATGTACTACAGGAAAAAAATCCATGCTGTCAAAATGTATGAAAGATGAGACATTTCCCTTGGTAAAAGAATAATTGCTCTGTGGGGAAAAGTAAGCATATGTTTGTTTGTGTTATCTGCAATGACACTGTGTACTTGTCCTGCATTACTACGCTAACCAACATAAGATACACTTAGCGCATGCTATTGCAATTTAAGCAGTTGTCAAATCTAATTTTCTTTTACATGGCATTGCTGATGCAGTGAGGTCTGATAAATTAATGCCAATTTGTGGCCATGAGTTTAAGCAGTTGTAACTGAATTTTGGGTTTGGACATGGACTAATCATTATTATTCTCATCACAACAGATGGGTGGCAAATGGTGTAAAAATAACTAAAGAAGAATGCTTAGTCAGACTCTGATCTGTATTTAGCTCTGTTAAATTGCAGATTGTCAGTATGGCTTGTCACTCTGATGTTTTGCTGAGAAGAAAATTAAACTAGGAATGGCCCAAACTGTTAGAAGCTGATGTCAGAGATACTAGAGACTTTTCAAAGTGAAAACATATATATGATAAGGCAAAAAAAAAAAAAAAGATTGACATAATGGTTCTGGAAACTGTCTCCAATTCTTGAAAATGATGTGTTAATCCATGATCATCAGGTCATCACCTGTGATGGACTGAGTCTGTGGGGGGATGGTACTCAATTTATCCAGTTCCCAAAGAGAGACAGAGAACACCGAACCTGGAAGAAGCTCAAATGGGCAATAGCAACAGCAAACTGAGGCACAGTAGCCTAAAGATTGTTCATCTCTAGAGCAAGAGTTGAGTGTCTACTGACATCAGTGTTATTGACAACATGGTTACACTTGCACTCATGTGCAAGGCACCTTGTAGACCAAACTGGTCACTCATAATGAACTTAGCTAACAGATTGATTATAATGTTTATAACTATGTATTCTATCAATGATGGAGTTTAGGTCTTCTTATTGCTTGGAAGGGAGGTTGTGGCATTGAATGATCCAAGGAAAACCAGTGTTTTCAATACAGAAAATCTTGCCTGTGCACTAAAGAAATAGTGATTTCTGCCGTGTACAGCTCTTGGGAATGGACCCAGAATAAAGCTCTTGCATATGGTCCCAGACTAGACAATGAAGCAGGGAGTTGGATGGAACCATGATGTGGCACACAGCCATGATCAAAGCTAGCTAGATTTTGCAGATAGCTGCTGGCAGGACTGCATTGATCAACATTTAAGTGGTGTACTCACAGTGCCACCAAGCTCTAGGCCCTGGTGAATCCCAAGAATGTTGTCAGGAGCAGGCCCTTCATTACAGGACAGCAGTCACTGGATGGCTTTGAAAAGGCATCCCAGAGAAATGCAGATACTTCTGGGATGTGACTAATTTCATGGTTCAGTCACATATGAACTGCATAGACTAACTGCTTTAGAAACATCATTGACTCATCATGAAACTTAGTGTTCTTGAGCCTTTTCAGGCACTAAAATAACTTTCTCAAAGTCTGTCACCTTGTGGCAGCTGCAGCCAAGATTCCTTCTGTACTCTCAGCCTATGTTTTACGGGGAGCTGCAGCATACTGGAGCTTGGCCTCTTGCTAGCAGGACTTGCCTGGTGACTGCTTTGTACAAGGACTCCTGTCAACAACTGCTCTGCTGGTGTCTCACAAGTAGTGGGTTCAGCAGCAGTGAAGGCTGCAAGAAAGTCAACAGCGAAATGAACCAGTGGGCTGGATGAGGCATTTGAGAGGCAAATGCTGGAGTGGGAAATACAGTGGAGTGTGAGCATGAAAGCTGGGGAGAGAGAAGGTCAAAGTCTAGACGTTTGGGAGCAAAGTTTCACTTTGAACAGAGAAGGGGCCCTGGTGGCCTCTAAAATTACCATAAATGTCTGTTTACAGGAAGTGGTTGAACGGAACAGATCAAGTTAGGGCACCCGAGGGCCTTTAAAACTCGGAGAAATCCTGTGTTTATGAGGTAGACGGGAATTGGTCAGAGCTGGGAACGTTGGAAAATTGTTGGTGAACGGACTGGCTTCAGCCAACCAAAGCTCTGGGAAAGTAAGGCTCAGCTGACACATGCATTGCAGAAGGTAGCCTGGAGCAGCGTCCACACTGCAGAGTATATACAATCCGTGGTCAGCTTAATCTGCTTGCAAAATAAGTGGGAAAATATCCCCACAGGGGAAACCTTATATACACTCAATAGGCTCATTCCTGTTGCAGTCCGTGCTCCCTGAGCTGTTGAGCTTGTTCTCTTGAGTGCCTGAACAGCAGTGATCTAATACTAAAGGTCTTAGCAAGTTGTCTGACTCTTTGCTCTCTTTAACCATCATCTGGCTAAATAAGACTGGGGAAAAGAAAGGGGGTGGGGAGGAGAATAAAAGCAAAGCAGAAGAAAAATGGGGCTCCCAATTACTGGCATGCACATCTCCACGCAGACTAAGCAGCAAGGGCTCACAGTTAGCAAACTGCTCATTAGAGCCAAGGCATTAAGTCATTTCTCTAGGGAAGAATAAAACTGAACTCAGAGTCCAAAACTCTGCCAGAAAAATGCAGGGCGGGGGGAGAGGAGGAGAGGTGGTTGATGGGGAAGAGAGCAAAAAGGAGGCATGGGAGAAAATGAATGGATGGTGAGTAAGCCAGGCGAACGAAGGGGTTGAGGGGCAGGGAGGGAAACAACGACAAACAGAAATGAGAACAACTGAGCTGCGGGACAGCTAAGGTGTTACAGTACCCAATAATTTCTCAGGCTACATTCTCTCTAGGCTGTGGTGTAAACAGTTAAGCAGGGAGTCATTTCTGCCCTGATGGAGAAAACAGCAAGTGCTTAAGCAGCTTTGTGACTACAGGGTCTGTCAGCGCTCTGGACCTCACTTCAGCATGGCCTTCTATCTTAGGCCTCCAAAGCAATGTCTCAATGCAACAAAGCAGCAAAGCTGCACACAGCCCTGATGCAAGTGCTGTGGCTGCAGCACCCAGGGACGCATCACAGATTGGCTTTCTGGCAATGCTGTCTCCCTGTGGGTGGTTCAGTGTTCCTGATAGCAACCGTACAGCACCAATTTCCCTGCTTTGCTGAGGCAGTCTTTATACTTTCAGAAAATTTTCCCTTGAATCACGGGAAGAGATAAGTTAGTAGAGAATCAGGCTCACAGTGCTTTGTCTTTTACTAGACCCTCAATCTGGCAAACCCAAAGCATTCTTGAGAGGGGAAACCACCTAGCTAGCTAGCTATTCTCATGACTATGTTAAAGTTGGAACTGCATGGATAGGTGATGTGTATCACCCGCCATCACCTAGTTACACAATTAAAACTGGAATAGTCACAAGACTTCTTGCTTTGCTGTTATCAGCTGCAAGAAAACCTTTTGACCTTGTAGGGAAGCAGTTGATCACAGCATGAGCAGATGATTGAGCAGGTGGTGGAGGGGTGTGGCTGGCCTAGGGAATCACTTGCACCTGTGACCGGAAGGGGTGGACCTGGGGCGGGATTGCCCCAGGCTTAGATAAAGGCCAGCCAGGCAGAGAAGAAAGTAGCTTGAGAAGCTGCAGCTTGAGAAAGCTTGAGAAGCTGGAGCTTGAGAGAAGATTGGTGAGAAGCCTGAAAGTGAGAAGACTGGAAGGGAGCTGGAGAAAGAAAGAGAAGATCAAATGGCGTAGTCGTAAGAGTTTTGGGACCTTTTTCCGTTACAGACCTGGAATAAATGTGTGCATCAAGTGGAACCTTCAAAACCCAAGTGGGTGGTGACATTATGTTCCCATATCTCTGTCTCCTGGGGAATACCCTCCACACACATCTAATGGGAATGGGATCATTATTGCAAGGCAAACAGCAGATTCGTAGAGGCTGTGAATCATGTCAGAGATGGAGAGGATTTTATTTTTAGGAATGTGGCCAAGAGGAGTGTTCTCACCAAAGGGGAGCAGGCAGTATGTGATGGACCTAGCCATCTGGGAAGAAATCATAGAATGAATCATAGAATGGTTCAGGTTGGAAGGGACCTTAGAGATCATCTTGTTCCAACCCCCCTGACATGGGCAAGGACACCTCCCACTAGACCAGGTTGCCCAAAGCCCCATCCAGCCTGGCTTTGAACACTTCCAGGGAGGGGGCATCCATGACTTGTCTGGGCAACCTGTTCCAGTGTCTCACCACCCTCACAGTGAAGAATTTCTTCCTTATGTCTAGTCTAAATCTACCCTCTTCCAGTTTATAACCATTACCCCTTGTCCTGTCACTACCTGTCCTTGTAAGAAGTCCCGCCCCAGCTTTCCTGTAGGCCCCTTCAGGTACTGGAAGGCTGCTATCAGGTCCCCCCGCAGCCTTCTCTTCTCCAGGCTGAAGAGTCCTAACTCTCTCAGCCTGTCCTCATGGGGGAGGTGCTCCAGCCCTCTGATCATCCTCGTGGCCCTCCTCTGGACCTGCTCCAACAGCTCCACATCAAATGTCATTTTAGGCTTTCTAAGATCTCATCCCTTGAAGATTTTCAAAACACAGTTGGACAAGGCCCTGAGCAATGTGACTCCAAGCTGCTGCTTATTCCAGATTGCTGGCAAACCAGGCTTTGTGAATGCCCTGTGTGTTAGGGCAAAGTCAGTCTGTTATGGCCAAGGCCCCTGGTAAAGGTAATTTTTACTAACTTGCCTTTCTACATTGCAGAAGATTAGCTCTGGCTCACATTATGCCAGCTGAGCTTTATTGTAAGTTTGCTTGAAGGAACTGGGTATGATAATGTGTTCAGTTGCTTCACCTGTGTCCCAAAGATGTTTCTCTGTTTGGCCAGCTGTGTCTGGCTCTATCTGTTACCCAAAGGAATTCTGAGAGGTTACAGTTCCTGGATGAGTGGTTATAAACGGGAAAATGAGAGTTTCATTAACCACAATTAGACTATTTAAAAACAGTTTGTCATAGATTTCAAAAGGAACATGACATTTTGCATTGTGCTTAACTTCTAATGAGCTCTGGCAGAGTCTGGGGTCTGGGTTTGCATAAAGTTTGAACTTTATTCTTATGTTGAAGATGAATTACATTTAATACGTGTCTGCTAGTACAGCAAGACATTAAGCTGGTACAAATGTTTTAAATTAATCTTCATTGGAAAATATTGGTAAACAATGGTAATACTAAAGAAGGAACTGCTAAGAGAAATTCCTAACTTAAAAAAGTTATTAAAGTTGCGTAGGATTTTCCATCTTCTGATCAGCCGGTCAATGACTTTTGCCTGGGGTGGTTGTCAAGCTAATGGCCTATAATTCCCCAAGAGACCACATTTGCTCTTCAAACATTGGCACATCACTAATATTTTCCAGTTCACTGGAACTTCTCTGTCCTTCCAAGATACGTTAAAAGTTACCATTGAATCCAACAGTGGTGTTGACCCTGCGATGAGGACCCTGCCCTGACTCCTGACTGTGCTTTAGACCTCTGAGGAGTTATTTGCTTGTGTACATTACAATAAATCTCAAACCACTGGCTCTCTTTTTTAGTATGAGATCATTTCATGTAAACAGGTAAGCAGGTTGTGGATAGGCAGCAAGACCCGCTGAAGACTCCTGTGCTTCAAAGGGAGACAGATGCAACACAAACCTTATAGTCTCTTTATCTCCCAAACATAGGATCAACAGGATTGTTTCTGGAGGCTCTGGCCAGAAAAGCCAAATGATACGTGATCAGAAAAGGATCTTGCCAACTTCATTTTACTTTCAGGTTTAGGAAAGATTTGCTGGCAGAGTTAGCTTCTTTTTGAAGCCAGTCTTCCTGACTCTGCTCCTGCAACAAGCTAGAAAGAGAAGCAAGTTAGAAAGAAAAGAGGGTCTGAGAAATCCCCATATGTGTATTTTTTTTTTCATTGGCACAAGCCACCCTTGCTTAGCATGGGCTAGGCTGCTGCTCTGGGACCCTGCTAGGAGCTCAGGGTCTCACAGCACACATGAGGCAATGGAAAAGCAGCAGGCAGGGACTAGAAATGGCTGAACTTCATTTTTCCAAAGGGAAGATCTTTGGTGGGCCACAGATTACATTGGAAATCAGACCCTACACCCCAGGATCCTGCAGCTGTCCTTCTCCCCTCTAATTTTTCTCTGTCAGATTTCAGAGCTATAATTAACTGCAAGGCCTTAGTGATATACTATGTGAATGTGTATGTGTGTGTGCCTGAGCTCCCTCCCTGTAGTGGGCCTAATCCTCTATGGAAGATTGACAGGTTCACATGGAGAGGAACTTTTTAACTAATTCACTTCTAAACACTCCTTTTGCTCTCTCTCTTCCCATTGCTGCCCTCTTCCTTCCAGGGTGCAAAGGGCATGGTGGGACAAGGGAGATGACAACATCTCATTCCCTGGTGTCCTGCAGCTGTGCTGAGGTAGATCCAGACTGATCCAAGAAACCGTAGTGCAAGGCCCATCTCAGGCATCTCTCTTTGTTCACACAATGCCTGTCAAATCGATTCAGGAAAGGGGTGCTCCGGGACAATGAACAGTTCCAGGTTGAAATTCAGATGCTGGAGCAGAAGGAGGTGCAGTTCATTTTTCATCCTCTGTCTGTCTTCTGAGCATGCCACCAGTGAGACGGAGCTCAGCAGCAGTGCATTTACAAATATTTTTGTTTCTCTCTCTAGTTGTGGTAAAAAAAAAAAAAAAAACACAACTTTGAAAGAGACCTGTGCTGAAGCATTAGCAGCATTTTGGTGCTTTGGTCCAGATGCCTGCTGGTTCACTGCTGACTTTCACACAAAGCCTGAGCAAAGACCCATCCATGTCCAAAAACTTCTTTGTGTTAATCGTGGTACAGACAAAAGGTGGTTACTGATGTGCTCCTTTTTCTAGATAAGATAGATCTCTGTGAACAAGCTTCTCAGTGTTTTGAAGGGAGAATCAAGCAATGTTGTGTTACAGCTTTTTGGATGCGAAGGGATCTGACTTGGCAATGGCTTACCAAGGTCATAAAGTAGGCAAAGACCTAAACACCAAAGCACACTGCTCTTGCTCATGTGAGGAGCTACGTCTGAGACAACACACTAATCATCCATAGTCCTTATCTCAACAATTCCATTGAAGTCACTTGGCATTTAAGCACCAAGAGGAAAGAGGAGAGTATGATTTGGCATAAAAAAGAAAACACAAAACTTCTTGTTTTCAATAAAACTTCATAGCATTTCAAATTAAAATGTCCACAGAAATAATTGAAATTCACAACTACTACTGCATGTTATGTGTTTACAGTTTAAACTATGCTTACATAGAACAAGCATCGTTGAAGTTGATGTATGTGCTAACAGAAGAGTCTAGCTCATAACAGAACTTCTGTAGTAGGAAGGAAAGACTTTGGAGAAGTCACTTGTCCCTGTGCATGGAAACACATAGCCACTGAGTCCTATAGTCCATACCATGGGTTCCTACGAACTGCAAAATCTGCTAGGCATTGCAGTCCTATTTCATCTATGGAAAAATGAGGCACAGTGAGTACATCTGTAACACTGTTTGAATTTCAAATGGTTTTAATAGTACTATGCTGAGTTGCTGGTGCTGCTGTAGCATGGATTATTCTCAACCAAATAATACTTTTTTTTTTTGAACAAAAAGCAGCAGTTCTTTACTGCCTTCACTTAACAACACATGAATCACATTTTTACTGGATCAGAGGTGGCTACTTGCGTAGGTTGTTTGATTTTAAATCCCACCTTTGTCTACACCAGTATAGCATGCAGTTTGACCAGTGCCAGAGAAAGTAAGTGGTGTAGTGGCCATCATAGAACAAAATAAAAGGGAGCTGGAGGGAGAATTCAGATTTTTTTTATTTCTGGCATAATCTCTTAATGATCCTCTGAATCGTTAATGATCCTCTGGGTCACTAAGTACAAAGCTTTTGTGCTGCTGGCCTATACGTATGAATATGAGGGGACCTGACGACCACATCATGGTTGGCTGACTGCCACTGTGAATGCCACATCAGTGAATGCTCACCTGTAAGTAATGCTGGAGTCTCTTAGGTGCAAAAAGCAGTATTTCAGGATGATCTGTGCTGGTGGTTCCTTTATCTGCTTGTGCTGCTGCAGCTACAGACATCCAACAGGTAATAGACTGAAAAAGTTCAGATCAGAATGATTTGCCTGGCTACATAGAACTTCTCTGAGTGAGTCTTTGGATGACAGCCTGGATCCTTTCCTTTCACATGAAAGCTCCCTACCTCTGAAAAGTCAGTGGAATAGCTTGATCTCTCTGGCAAGGCAACAAAACAGAAGACTTTTTCCTGTGTGTGATTGTTTCAATGTAAATTAATCATATACATGCTTAATCCAATCTAATCTGTCTGGGTTCTTGTATCTCATTAATCACAGACTTGTATTAGCGCCTTGCACTGTCATCCCTTCACTGCAGAATGCTGCTGAGACCACTGTCTCATCATGAGCATTCTGATGACTTGTCACTGGATTTTGTGTAAGCAGCAAAATGCCTAAGAAGCCAAAATCATTCCCCATTGCAACACTATTGGCGTTAGAGGAATGATACAGCAATCGATGTAAGCTAATGGTCTCAAACAAAAGTGGCAATTAGAGTAGGGCAGCCACTGCAAAAGCATGCTGTAAAACACATTCCTAGGAAGTTTTCAGAAGATTTCATTCCCTAAAAATACACTTTTTTTTTTCAGAACAAGATAACTTTCAATTGATCACTTCACTTTGTGTTCTAAATGTAGGTTAAGACCACATGTTTTTAAAAAGCTTTATTAAAAATCAAAAGCAGACAAATAAATAAAAAACAAGCAGTGAAATGATCTAGGATGTATAGGGATGTGCTATGTATTTTTTCATAGGTAACTGTCTTCCCTTAAAGAGAGTTGAACAACACAACAGTGTTGAATTTCTCAGAAGACCAGATTTTATTAGTTCCAGCTATAATCTGTGTTATCTCAACTGTTGAACTGAATGGCTCAGGGCACTTTTTTCAGAGGGTCAAAATTTGGCAAAGTCAGTATGCAGGCCCGGTTCCGACTAAAGCAGATATAATGACCCCAATCAACACTAACTCCCTCAGTTGCTGCTGTGATTTTTCACTCTCTGGCCTCAACTGCTTGGGAAAATTAGTCTGCCAGTAACTATTGTCCAGAGATGGATTCACGTTAGTGGAACACGAAAGATCTTGTCACTTTTAGATATGTTTATTTACCACAAAGATTAACTATTTACCATCAAGATAAACTACTTTAGGTCTTGCAATTGTGAATCTTTGTACCATGTACCTTTTTTTAAATCTTTGCTTCTCTGTTCAGGGCTCCAACACACGCACAACTCTCCCAAGCCCAGTACTGGGAACGTGAGATGATTGGATCAGTCATTGGAGGTCAGTTGTGAAGAGCTTACAGTCTGAGGAATGCTTGGACAAAGCATCCATTGAATAATTTCAGACAAGAAAGAAATTGATGGAAATCCCAGACTGTCTGCAGAGAATTTAGAAATAGAGGGTTTTTTTTGAATTAATTAGTGTGGCTAGCTTTAATCACAAGAAGAGCATGAAGGCATGGGTCTGTACAAGGCAAAAAGGCACATAGTGCGTTACCTTGAACTATAACTGTGCAGTTGACTACATTTATAATCTTGATGTAGACCTCCAAAAATCAAATTAGGCATATACAAATACAGGAACCACTTAAGCCTTACAAAAAAACAAAGCTACTTTACATTAAACGTAACATTGGGTTTTGACTTGAAATATTTAAACGATATTCTTAGTATAGCTGGTAGTCAGTGTAGAGCATATGCTGTGGAAAGAATTTTCTTAAAATTTAAGTGCAGGAGTTTCAGCTCAGTTAGCTACACTATCTGTGTTGTGATATATTCAGTATAAAACCTACAGTTTGGATGTGCAGGCCACAGGTGTATCTTGCAGGTACAGCTCTTAAGCTGCATGCTGAAGGTCACTTTGGATTTGACTTTGAAATTTACTTTCACGAAAGATAGATGTGTACGGTGACTTAAAACAGGGAAGGGTTAAGCTGTTCCCTTAAACGTACTTCTGATATTCGTATGGGGCTGGAAACGCCAGCTCACTGATTGACGGGTTTGCATGGGGCGACCTTCATGTTAGCAACGCGACTTTGGTTGCTAGGTAAACACAAGCAGATGGATCCAGCTCCAGTGATTTTCATCAGTGACGGATGGGAAAGGTATTTCTGATCCACATCACACCGCGCGGATCCCATGAAAATGACTTGGCACAGGGCAGAAAGTATTAGATTCGGGTGAGAAATAATTACCTGACATCAGCTGAGGTTTCTTTAGAAAGGTTATGCTGCAAATAACTAGCTTTTACATAACTTTGTTTTCATGAAGTGATAGAAAGTCACAGACATACTGTTTATTTATTTGAGAAAATGTGATCTAGCCAGTGACTGATAAATACAGCTCCTTGGGAATGTATGTACAAGTTTCATAGTAACTGTATTCTACCATTGTCTAGGGTTTGAGGTGGTTTTGGAGAGTTTCTTGCTTTTCTTTGCTGTTAATTGTACTTTTTCAGTGACAAGAATTTGCGTTCAGATGACATTCACTGTGATTTCATGAGTTGTTGCTTTTTGAGTACTTAAGTTCAAAGGTTCTTGTCTTTTATTCATTCTTTTTTCCTAGGTCTAGTGCTTTGGCAGCAAACCCAGCATTTTAAATTGGTATGCGCCCAGTAAATACTCATCTGAACTTCAGTTTTCAAGCGTTATCTTATTTGTGTTGAGAAGGCTACAAATGTTTTATACCCCTCTTCTGCAGATAGGTGTCTCTTCCTCACAGAAATGTCCTCAAAACATGTTGTGTGAGAGTGCATGTTTTCCTGTGATGAGTTAAAATGACTGTTTGCACCTTCTGTGCTGCGTGCTACCACTTCTGCCAGGATAATCCGGTGTGGTTGTATCTGCTAGGACATCAATAACAAGCCTAGAAGTCGGTATGTGTCATCTTACCAAGATGGAGTGTCTTGTTTCTCTGTCTGTGTTGTGCTGTAAAGCTTCTGTCACTATTTAAACCTTCTTCACTAGAGATGGCAAAATTTCAGGGTGGCACAAAGTTCTTCCTTTGTCTATATGGTGAAGTCATTCTTGTGGTTTACAATGCAAAGGAGCAGAAATGAGTACAAGAGATGACTGTAATGTAGGTTTCTGGAATAGCTGAGCGAAAGAGGACTCAGCATAGCACTCTGCTCATGAGTGTAAAAACCATCTTTCAATTTCTTCGTCCTTCTGGAGTGGATTATATGCCTCTCTAGGCTTTAAATCAAACTTATCTGCTTATTAAAATCTATATATAAGTTGCTTAGGTTGCGCAGTTTCTGTAATCACGTTTACAGGCTTTTTTCCATACGTTTTTATTATAATTTATTCATCATTCATCTCACCTTTTTCCCTCCATTTCTCTTACATCATCAGTCTCAAGTTTTTCCTTCTTCCTTCCTGCCCTCCTTTCTTTCCCTTATTCCCGCCTTCCTGTTTTCTTTTCTCTCTACTTCTCTCTCCTTTTTTTTCTCTTCCCTTCTTTTCTCTTTTCTTCATTCTCTCTTTTCCAACTTTCCTTCATTCTCTCTTTTCTCTTGTTTTCATCATAGCAAGCTAAAAAAAAGAGTTTCATTCTAAAAGTCATTTCCTATGGGACCATTCTCATCTGCAAAATCTATGCCTTGTTGCCAAGAGAGTAAGCTACTCTTGCCCTCTTGCCTAGGAGACAGACAGCACTGTAGGGATGGGGTAGATGACTGGTTCTCACTACATGTTCTTTTCTCTGTTATTATGGAATTTATTAAAACAGGTATCTGAGACACTGAGCAATAATATGTTGTTCTCCAGTGTGTATCAGTAGGCAAGCTGCTCTCTCCAGAACTGACTGATCCTTTATTTCAGGTCACTCCAGAATACAACAAATTTTATCAGTTGGGTCTGAAGTCTTTGATCTTGTTCCTGGGTCATGGTCTGATAACAACTGCTGTAGGCTTTTGGCTACTGGTGCCACTGTGTAAGGGCTGTAAATAATTTGGAAAGGCCTTTAGCCAACCTGCAAATGTCTTCATTTTCTCTCAGCTGACAGCAGGCGCATTCAACTGAAGCACACCAAGACCTCTCACACTGGCTTCCTGCAGATGTCAAAGTTGAGGAAAGAGAGCTTCAGCGTGATGCTCTGCAGGGAGAGGTGGGTGGGGAAGGAGCAGCGATGTCACTCCTCCCCACACAGTGGGGCACTTGGAGCAGTGGTGTGGTTTCAAGATGAATGTCCTTCCCAGAGAACTCCCCAGCCAGTCAGACTGTATGGTGCCCTTTCTCCAGGCTCAGTTCAGGGTTTTTATAATGGGCAGATGAAGTGTGAGGCATTTTTTTACTACTTTTATCTATATTGCTAACATTATTTCTTTTAAAATGACAAGCTGAAGACTGCAACATATTTATTGAAGCCTGCAGGCTCTAACAATGAATTCTTTAATGCAGTCCCGGGGTATTGTGTGTGTCCAAGAATAAGCCCTAATGTTTGGAAAGGATGTATCAAACATAGATGGTGTTCTGTTTGAAGCTGCCTTTTGAGAATGAATGATGGTAGCTACCCAGGGCTGTGTGGTAGGGACACTCTGGTTTCACAAAACTGTTTGCAGTCTGAAAAACTCAGCTTAGTTTTGTTTAGTATCATCTAGTTGGAATAATCAGAGAAGCAGTGTGATGCTGGAGGGTAGTCATAACCAAAACGGATCCAGTTGTTGACACACTGGAGAGACCTTTAATTTTGCAGTCCCTAAGCAAAAGGCCAAAGCTGGTGACTGACTCAGTGTTGCACGTGTTTCCCCATGTCTGGGTCCGAAGGAGGGTGTGGTAGCTCTGGGACTATGTGCTTGGCTATGTGCTTGGCACCATGGCAGCAAACCCAATAAGAGCCATCATGGTCCATGCCAGCGCTGCATGGGGGAACCAGAGCAGAGCATGGATACCTCTCAAGGCTGAGACTGTGGGGCCTTGTAGAGTCTCATGCTACAGCTATCAAGTCTCTATTCTGTACTGTGTCACTCCACAGGAAACCTAAACTCAACTCTAGTTTATTGTCCTCTGCAATACCCTGTCCCCCATGATCTGATCTTCAATGAATGTGCAGTATACGTGGACTGCCCATCTTTCCTCTTCATACTGTGGCCCATGTCCATGTGGGTGGGAGACAACAGCATGCTCTGCCTGGGTAACTCCTCATGGTGGCTGTGTCATTTATGGGTCCTTTCCATTGCAAAGAGACTACACTGCCTCCAAGTGAGAAACAGTACAAAATAAGGCCTTCTATATAAATAAATGGGCTGTATATTTTGGACTTAAAATATTGAGGATTCCACATGTTTAGTAAATAGTAGCATACAAATTACAACAGTAAAGACTAGGATGTAGAGAAGGCACCATTATTTAGATCAGAGTAGACCACAACTATCTGGTGCCACAAGCCAGAATGAACCAGCAATTACACACTAACATCAGAATCCCCACTTTTAAAACACTGAAGTAATGCTTGGATTTATAAGCATCTAGAAACATTCCACAAAACTGTTGAAAGATGTGATTTTTCAGTCAATTCTAAGTTTTCTGTGGCTTTTTCTTTCCAATCAAATATCAGTGAAACAGGACTCATGGAAGATAGAAAAGTCCTTGCCTGTCAAATTCAATGTAGACATGTTTTCCTTGCTTTTCCTGTTACATAACTTTATAGGCAAATTCACAGCAAAACTGCATACTCTGTTATAAATGCTACATGCTGTTATTACAAATATCACTTCATACTGTAAAAAATGGAAGAATCTCAAGAAACTCAACTGATTTACATAAAATCATTTTTGCTTCTTCCAATGAAAATAAACTATTTATTTTCATATTTGCCTCTAATCTGTTTCCAGGCAACCAGCTGTTAGTAACAGGTTGGTCAGGTACTGTTGAGTCACTTGGGGCATTTTAGACACTAGCTGTAGGTTTTTTCTGTCTTGCTTCAGCAAAACTTTGGCCTGTGCTTTAGTAAAAGCAATTAGAGCCACACTTCCTAGCAAATCCTCATTTGTTCTTTTTCTTTTCCCTTGCTGTATCCATCATTATTTCATAGAGCTTTTCATGTACCAGTGATGCACTTGTATAAGGTCAATGTTGCTCTAAAGAGTTCCTTGCACCTACAGTTTTTGATTTCCTTGTGGATCTAATTGAGAACCATATGATATGAAGATGCTTAATGGTTTCAGTGGAGCTCTTTGTAAATTCTGAATGTGAGTGTATGTGACAGACTTTCTTCCTTTAGTCACAACGGGTGGGATGCAGCTGATCAGATGTGGGCATCTTGTCTCAGTTAGATGTCTGAGTGCTAGCCTCCCCTTACAGAATGCTAGTTACCTCATTGTAATGTCACCGTCTAAAATGAGTGGAACAGATCACATCCTAAAAGAGTTTATTTCTCTTCATGGTTGTAAAGAGTACCCTGGGCAGTTCACTGAGTCATAAACTGCTTCCTTGCAGACATCTGCAATTAGGCATGGTGAATCCTGCCCTAGCAATAGGATCCAACTGCCTTTGAGGTTAGCCCCGGCTCATGCCATTGGGTACTCTAAAGGCATTTGCTGTGGAAGGTACGGCAGAGCAGACAAAGAGGTAGGAGTGGGGCACTCAGACAAAGGTAAAGAAATATCACTGAATTTTCGTGCTGCCAGGAAAGATTGCTGCAGCAGGCTAGCAGTGTTGTGCACATCTGTGGCTTTGAGACAGCTGACACAATGAAATGGGCCTCCCCTACACAGACAGATGGGGGCTGAGACCTAAGTCATGACCATGCTGGGAATAACATGGGTGCTGCTGGAGATGGAGCTAAAACACAAGCTATTTTTATCACCCTGTCAGATTTTACCAAGTGAATTTCCTTAAAACCACAGTCTCCTTTCAACAACTCTACTTTCCAGCTGGGAGATACAAATGCTAGAGTCCTTCTGTCTCTCAGGGATTCCCTTGTTCTGTATTTGATCTTTTCTTCACTCACTTCCCCAAAACCCCAAACAATCACATCAGTGGCTATCCATATGACGTATTTTAATTCAGCTTGTAACCACTTCACGGTATGGTTAGCACTAATCATGGCCTGTGCTTGCCACAGCAGAGTGGGTTCTCAGACATCCAAATGACTACTGGACATGATATCTGCTATGCACAGGCTGGGAATATTGCTCAAAACATGATTAACAGCTGGCTGATAAGAGAGGAAATCCACAATTTGTTTCTGCTGCTGGTATCAGAAGGCACATGACTACCTTCCCATAGGTGAATCTATATATCCTTCATATATATATCCTTTTTCAGGGTGCAGGGGACTTTCCAACTTAGCCAATGAACCAACACCTTCTGGTCTGTCTTCTTCAATATACACCAGGAAATCCCAGGGTGCGTTGCTCCTGAGGGACCAGCTAAGGATTCACAAATGCTACCTTATCCACTGCTCTCAAACCACCAACTGCAGCCCTTCATTCTACTTCCCAGAATGACCTGGCCCTCTGAGTCAGCAGTTGTGTTCATGGCATGAGAAATGGTGTAGTTCAAGTATGGTTCTCCTATCTCTTAAGTAGCCTTTATGGCTATGGTGATGAATGCTTTCATTCAGCCCTGCTCATTCCACCCCTGAGCAGAAACTGAGAGTGGAAGTAAAGAAGGAGGAGTGAGCAGCTGCAGTGACAATTTGATTTCTCTAACAAAGATTTCCATGTAACTTGGGAGAGGCTGCGATTCTCTAGGAGGCTGCATTCAATCACCGCTATAAGGAAAAAGAGCACTTCCTTCTCCCTTTATTCTATATAACAGGAGCGTATGAACGCACAGAGAAGATTTCCTCTGTTGAATTTCCCCAGGAGGGAGAATTTTATAAGCTTTAAAATATTGCTTCTTCTCTAGCAATAATTTCTTATAAAGCTGAATGCTTTTAACAACTATGGTCAAATTTGTCTTTAGCCTCCTCCCCATCTTGGGAACTGGCTGAGTAAATGATTCCCATCAAGAAGACTATCTTGTTTGTTAGAATTGATGGGTTCTTCAGCACTCTTCCTTGAACAGTAGTGTCTATTAATGTGTGGCTGTTATTAAAATGCAGTGCTGTCAGCTGGCCTAAGGGAGATCTTTAAAAAATGAAAAGGGAGTCTGATGTATGTAGCTCAGAGCAGAGTTTCTTGTGGGGTACACTGACATATTCATTACATTTACATTCAGAACTTCTTGCGAGCTCCCTTTCCCTGGGCATAGCTGTTTTTCCCTTCGTCTTCCAGGCTGCAGTGGGAAGAAGGGAACTGTTTGTTACGATGAGAGGGGTTTAGAGCTACCCAGCCTCCAGGGAACAGGACACACACAGAGTGGTGTCATGCAGGACAGCTTTTTCTCTGGTTTAATGAACTGGCTTTGCTGTACATGTGGGAATCCCGGCCCAGAACAATCATTCATGTGGCTCAGTACGAAGTGAAGATGGGATGGATCCTCCTGAATGCAAGAGCAGTGCAGCCGCTAGTCTTGTCCATGTAGCACAGACACTGGCTGGCTACACCCAGGTAATTCACTCAGCTCTTCCTATGACTGACAGTCATCCAGACCATACTCACACCTATGACCTTATACTGGGTGACCCAAGGAAGCGTGAATGTCACAGTCTGGTTTTCCATGGTGTTGCCATATCTTGTCCCCTTGTGCGGGGAGGTAGAGATAGAGCATCACTGAGAGCAGCCTGGACATGTTCTATGTCCTGCAAGCATCCCCTGTACTGATGTCTTATGTTGCTGGAGAAGCCCTATGTCGGCAGAGATCAAAAGCCTTGACCTGATGTGCCTCACACTCTCTGAATCTTTCACACCTCCTCAAAGCCTTTTCTCTTGCTCAGATGACATTTTTATGAAGTTTCCTGTTATTTAATCTCAGCTCACCATGTTGCAGTTTAAATCATTCATCACCAATCTTCTGTGGCCATCCAGATCAATTACTTCCTCCCCAGCTTAGACCATTCTTGCAAATTATTACCACCTCCTATAAATATGACTGTGAGGCTGCAAAGTGTCAGTTCTCCTTGGAAAGATGATTTATTTAAATAAGTGGAGAAAGGAGATTTGGACTATTTTTAGGCTTCTTTCTGTGATGCCATCCAAATATTTGCTCACCATATTTTTGTGTTCAGCTATGCTGTCTCTGACTTTTCACCCAGTGGAAGAGGCAGCCACAGTTGTGCTGTCAATATGGCTCTCAGCAACCAATTTTCGCTGTACAAGTTTATTGATATTCACAATTTACCTTGGATTCTTCAGTAAAAACAAAGAACTTCCTTCAAAGAGGTTCTTACCTGAAATGGCCTCCCCAGGTAAGTTCAATATGTAAATGACACTGACAACAAAGATTTTACAGTATGTTTTCTATTCACTTAAACTGAAGCAACAATTGAATAACCCACCTCCCAGATGAAACTAGTCCAAAGTGAAAGCTGAAAAACATTATTTGGAATGAGATAGAATATTTGAGTAGAACAGCTTATCAATAAAGTGCAACTTTTTGCAGAGCCAGGCCTATTTTAATGAAAATCTTTTAAGTGAAAGAAGGGTTTCCTCCCCTCTATAGTGATACTGTCCTGACCTAAAATAGCTAAAAGCCATGTAGCTGAGGTACTGACATATAAAGAAGTAGAGTTGGGCTCAGGTATTTGAGTCAGGCTTGACCCAGTCTTGAGCCTCTCACGTACTAGTTGAACGAACCGAGAATGTTGTTACCAGCTATTCCATCTACTATTTCTGTCCTTTTGTAGGTAATTTTAAAAGGTTTTGGGCATGCCTTAATGCAAAAAACAGAACGTGTTTTTTAAAAACAAAAATATTGATAAGGCAGAAAAGCAGTTTGTCTCCTGCTGTTGCCAACTGCCAACGCAGAGGTGAAGTTCAAAAAGGTTCATTGACTTTACAAGTTTATTCAAGGAGTTGGTAGCAAACTGTCTTGTGTCACCTTATAGTTGAGGTCCTTTTGCAAGTTTACTTCTTCACTTTGGTTTAGATCCCTGAAAAAAAAAAAAGCCTGATCCTTGCCTTTCCTGGAAGTTAGCAAGACTTTTGCATGGATTGAACAGAGCTAAGTCATAGGAATCTGTAGGTCACCTTACTCTGTGTCAAGCCTCTCACCTTCCCACTGAGTCAAGGCACTGTACTTCTGCACAAGAGGTTAAGTACAAGAAGTCCGTGCAGGCTCCCTCCTGAATTCTAAAAATAAGACTTCTCCTGGTATATTTCAGTACTAATTAAGTTTTTGCTATTCCTCCCACAGAGGGTTATCAACATAGTTTACAAAGTGTCATCTTTTAGCAACTGCTCAGGAGTTGGCTGTTTCCCATCTCGCCCCCTCTGACACGTTTGCGTGTTCTCTCAATACAAACACACAGATAAAAAACCTCACTGGTATATCTAGAGTATTTTCAACCAAAGAGAAGGCAAAAATCCCCTGCCAAGTTGTTTACTAGCTAGAAATGACTTCTCACATCCACAGACGAGTAATTCTTTTTGTTTTTAAATGACTAACCACGTTATGATTAATGACTCACATAAATGGCTCAAAATAAGTCTGGCACAAATATAGGGGAGGAGTGTAAATGGGATGAGGACTGGATGGGTCTACATCAGGACATTGGTGTCATGAATGGCATAGCGGGCACAGAGGAAGGAAAAAATGTTTCATGCTATTTGTAGCTCAAAATTGCAGCTACAGATGGTGATGCTGTCATCTAGCAAGGGCTCAGGACACCGAGAAAAGGCAACCTGCATTGCACAGACTTGTTCTCCCTGGGTGCTGGAGTTCTCTAGAAGGTTCACAGGGCCTCGTTGCCCCCATGTACATAAAAGCTGGAATTACCCCTTACTGAGAAGTGAACCTATACGTCCTTGAGAGTTTCTGCCCTGTGTTTTACCGTGCAATACATGTTGCAACTCCTCTTCCCGAGGCAATATTTTCCAACTTTTTTTGTCAGCTGTTACACTGCTTATCTTCAGTGTATTTTCTACTGTGGTATTTCGAGTGGAATCGCCAAACATGCAACCTTGGCGAACAGGAACAAGTGTATCCCATTATGAGAAGTACAGTGTCACAGCCAATACAATCTGCAGACAAGAGAAAGTTGGTGGCATCCAGAAAGACTGTGCAGAGTGAGCACTCATTCAGACTACCAGCACAGGCTAGATCGCCTGGCAGGGCAGGACCATTTGGGTGAAAGAAACCTTGAATTAATCTAAATGCAAGGGTTTGCATCTATCAACACAGAACAGCAGTGCTCTCTGGGGAGGCTGGGCATGCATGCTGGAAAGCAGAGACTCTGGAAAGGTCACGGGGTGGATAACTGGGCAAAGCAGCAAGTCATGCCGTGTAACTGAATGAGCAAAATGAGGAATGGAAAATGGGCAGCCGAGTTTGCTTATCAAGAAGCCGCTTGGAGCTGTGAACTGTTGTGGCATTTGCAGGAGTAATATTTCAGGTACAAATGTCTGTTTAGTGGAGCGAGGGATGAAGCAGATAGCTGATGGTCAGAAACCTGCGGGGAGGTTGGACGTGACTCTCCCTGTGTGCACCCAACTATGAACTTTCTGAGTGTACAACGTCTTCTAACAACTTTGCTGCTTGCAACCACCATGGCACTGGCAATATCCCCTCCCACTGGCCTCCTTGCTGTTGCTCAAAGCAAGTTCTGGTTCAAAGAGCCGATGCAGCCATGGGCTGTCTTGCAGCGTGAGCCAAGATACAACTGCCAGCGTATTTCTTACAGAAACCATGGCATAGCTGTGAGAGACCAGCACCCTCCAAACGCCAGCAGTGCCAGTGTAGAGCTGTTGCCCTTAATTTCTAAAGCTGCTTTGATATTACTTTATGTCCAAACCAGATTACAATGACTCATGGATCCTGAAATAATGATAAGAAGAAGGTGATTTATTCCTTTTTCCATGGTGGTACCTCACTAAAAGCTGTGAGATGTTTGGATTTGTTGCTGTTTACACCTTTCTGCATCTGATGGCACAAATTCTGGGGGACAGGACTCTGCTTTGGGGCATAAACAAAAGTTTGGTCACCAGAAAAGAAACTGGAAATACTTCTTCTGAGAAAGTAATCCAATAAAATAATTCAAAGCTTCCTTTAAGTGAAACCTTTCCTAACAAACAGTGGTAATACAGAAGGTGTACATCAGACTTTGCCAACAATACATAAGCACCAGACTTCTGCCACAATGCAGTAGCAAAACTCTGTCTCAGGAAAAAAACCAAAAAAAGCTGGTGAAATGGGAAGCCAGAAAACTGAATAAAAGTAGTGAGAAGTTTCCCAATTGCTAGAAGTACTACAGAATAATAATGAAGTAGTAGAGGGCCTGTCAGTGCCATGTACACAACAAAGTAGGGATGAAATGCACCATCTTTTCCTCTTCTTTTTCTTGCCCTCCTTGCTGAGAAACTAGGAAAAATAACTTCCAGTGAGCTGAGCTTGCAATATATGGAGTTATCTATATAGGGATCAGAAAAAAATGCTCTATGATTTCCTCTGACTGACTTGCTACTTGGTTATTACATATCAAACTGTAATTTATATATCACCAAGTATATATTGAGCTATATTTAACAGATCTGGCTTATATTTCTTTGTTACAGTATGTATATATATATTTATATAAATATATGGAAATGGTGTATGTATTATAGGGGGTCAGATATTTCCCATGAATATCTTTTTCTGAATGGAGATGCAGTCTTTAAGAATCTGAATTTCCCCATGGCATTTTGCTCAAGCTTTTTATTCCCCATTGGGAAAAATAAAATGCTTTGCTTTGAATTAGCTCAGTCTAAATTGAAATACTGAATTAAAATATTTCATGATGAGGGAGCTCAGTTTTAATTTATGTCCACCAAGAGTTACTATGTGCCTTGTGGACATTGTAATTTATGGACATCTTAGTCCCATAATGCGTCATAATGATCTCTCTCATTAAATTTTTGCAATGTACTCTGAGACTGAAATGGCCACAAAACATCACAGGATGCTGGCTGGGAACTTTGTCAACTGAAAAGCATGATGTATCACCCTCACGAGGCACTGCAGCAGTTCCAAGGGGGACACAGTTATACTGAACCAAGCTGAAGCTAAACTTTTTCTGAGAAAGGAGAAATTTGCTTTCAGTAAAAATATTACTGCTACAGCATTTTGTCCAGATGTGGGTCTAAAATAAATGTTGATATCAGAACTTTCTATAGAACAAAACATTTAGACTTTGACAACTTTAGTAAGTTCTACCTTCAAGGGTTTAAATACTTTTCCCTCTCTGTTACACAAGAGCTTGCAGTATAATGTCTGATGTAGCACAACCACCAGTGACCTGCCATCTAGGTAGAATTATTTGCCGTGACTGGTGACAGGAGCATGAGGGGAATCTGGTGAATTTCAGTAAGAGCATGAAACCTCCCCATCTCTCCAAGGGCCTGAGAAATGGTAGATCAGAGGTACTGAAGCATGTGAATAAATAGCTTGCAAAATACTTTTTTCACACTGTAAAAATATAGAAATGACATATCATGAAAGCTAGAACTTTTATTTCAAAATATCAGGAAATGCAGAGCCATGAGTGCTTTAGCAAGTCAATGCCTGCTAGTTGCATTCTGCTCAGGTCTTTAATTACATCAGCACACAACACAGGACATAAAGCTTGAAAAATATTTACATTACAGCTCTGGATTAAATCTATTCAGGCATAGAAAAGTGACATATCTTGGAGTGATGCTGAAAGAAGGCAGTGACTTTTATGAAGTGGGTGCTCAGGTGATGATGGAGCATATAGTTTGTTATGAACTGAGCATCAGAGTGCGTGGCATAAAATCTTGTGGCAGCCCTGAAGAATCTTGACTCTAGTTGAAATTGCATGGAACTATGAGAATCCAGTATGCAATTACTGGGGTTGGCTTTCAGCCAGGACATCATGGCCAAGACCTTCTCTTCTATTAAAAGTGCTATGGCAGGTTTAGGATAAGATTATCGCAACTGCTTCTGCCAAGGTTAGTGCTCCAGCCAGTGAGCAAGAGAGAATGGGCAAGAGCAGCCAGTGCCACTAAGAAAATAACAAGCATGGACACCATCTGCAGAGAGCATATTGAATAATAGTGAAAGGGCAGAACAATGTTTTGTTTGGGTTTTGGGGGACTTTTCACTTAAGTCATTTTCTTTTTTATTAGGCTGTCAAGGGACAGGAGGATTGTATCACAAAACTATGAAGATTCAGACTTCATACAACAGCAGACGCAGGGTTATGCAAAACACCTGATTGTCCCTTCCAGAGAAAAATGCTCACATCTCAGGTTGAGAGTTCCTTAGACCAGTCTTTGCTATCCTCTGATAGCAAAAGTCCTTGAGGGAACAATCCTAGTTACAGTGAAGTTAACTACATGTAACTGAGAACTGTGCCAGCTCAGTTGTACCATTGAGTCTCCCTAAGAATTACTGTGAGGCAGCAGGCCTATGTTTAGAAGACCTTACTGGAGACTTGTTTTGCCCTCAGCAGAAGTGGTGAGGTCTTCAGAACCAAAATTAGTGAGAACTCTGTATACTGCCCTCAGCTGGCCCAGAGACAGAGTCCTACTCATGCTGCTCGCGACCTTGACACAAAACACCTTCCCCTTCTCTCTGTAGATTGACCATGTCCTCTGCAAGGTCATGACAGCATCACATTCAATAACGTTGAAACCAATGCAGATCCATACCTACTTTCTCTGCTGATGCCCCCAGAGCACCCCAGCTGAACGCAGCACAGATAGCCCCTCTTTTAAACCTTTGCCCTTCATCTCAAAGCCTTGGCTGGTCTGTATCTGTGTTTATATAAAAGGCATTGGCACTGATACCCAAAAAACGTCAATGAAGAATGCTGTTAAACCACACTGGATACATCCTCAAAACACTGTCAGAGCAGAGAGGGACCATGGAGGGTGCTAGCACAGGAAGCCAATAATTCAGTTGCATACACCTGGATTAAGGGGAGCCCAGTCCTTCCCTCATTGTACCACATCATGTAGAAACAAACAGGAAAGAAGTTCTGTACTAGAATCTGAAACGATTATGCAGAAAACTCCCTTCTCTTTCTCAAATTACTACCACCCTGTAGCAGCCATGGGATGAAATAAGTCTGCATTTTGCATTTTAGTAGTCACTTTGTATTTTATAGCCTTGGAAATGTCAGAAGAGAACACCCGCTACATAGATCCTTTTTTTATGTGTCACACTTTGTTCATGAACTCACACCAACTGGCTCCATGTGTTGCTGTATTTGGCATCTCCACAGAGGAGGAGGAATCTCCCTTCAGTCCTTTCCCAGGAGGTGACCTCCATTCTCGAGAAACACAGGGATTAGCTGAGCCAGTAGAGCATGTGCATAATGCTGCTGGGGAGAATGGAAAGTGCTGCATGGCTTTAGCGGAGTCCTGTTACATGTACAGAACTGACAACTGCAAAAAGAAAGGAAGAGGCTAAGAGAGCATGAGGGGGACTGAAGCACACAGGGTAATGTCATGGTTTGTGAATGTCACCTTAATGGTTAAAAAAGGCACTGCTCTTACTGCTTGAACCTCTCAAAGAATTCCTCAGATGCTCCATCTGCTCTGCAATTTTGCATGCTTGTTATGAAAAAGGCAATTCTAAAGAACACTTTCAGTAACTCCTACTTAACTAGCCTTTGAAAAACAGTGTCTTAAAAATACAGACTTTCATATTGGTTCAGTCAAGTTTTGGTGTCTGATACGCTTTTCAAGAGGGAGTATCCTGTCTTCTCTACATCTAGTTCTTGGGGAAGGGGCCATGTCTCATGGACCATCTGGAGTGTCTCCTGTTGCAGACATTAGCACTGCAACTGGAATGACTTGCATTTTCTGATCTTTTAGTCTGAAAAGCACTCTTAACCAAAATTTGCAAAGAGACCCCTGAGGATTACTAAGGATGGATGAAAAGACAGCCTGGATTCTTACTCGGTTGGTGACATTTATAAGAGAGTCAAGAAAAATAATTAACCTATCTGTAACTGCTTTTCCTTACCAGGCTAGTAAAAAGATTAACTCAAATAAAAGGAAGTAATTTTTTTTTGTTGTTGTTTGGTTGGCATTCAGAATTGGGGAGGAGTAGGGAAGGGAGGAGAGGGGAGGGAAGGGAGGAAATCAGAAATTGTCCTTAACTAAGTATAACATGTTAATAAAGTAAACAAAATATATCGATGTCATATGTAGTTGATATAGATGCACACACACACAATTTAATTAGCGCATATGGAAGATACGCATCGTGTACAAAACACAAAAGCAGTAACATTTCAGACAAACTGTTTTAACAAATGTAAGAAGTCAATGCAGATTAACTTACTATTTATGTTGCTAATGCCAAATACCCACATGTTGTTAGCTGATTATATGTAATATGTTAATAAAAAATAAAACAAAAAAATATTACCCTTGACTAAGAAAAGATGAAGTACAGCTCATTTTTGATGTGCTGTTAAACGTGTCTCTCAGAATGTAGAATTTCCTTGGAGAATGTGTAACTTTGTAGCTGTGATTTTGCACAATAAAAAGACTATTATGAGAAGAATCTCAGTCAAACCAGTCATGACCATCATATCAGGCACCAAAATGTGGTGAGCTTCAAAACTTAAAAACAATATCTTCCTCTGAAAAGGAGCCAAAAGCCTGTGCAATCCTTGGAGCATAAAACTTGGAAATTAAGATCTATTGCATTAGGGTGCTGTGGTAGATGTGGCACAGCCTGGCAACGGCTAAGTAGATCAGTAACTATGAAAGTTTAAATGCCTTAAAGTCTGAAGATCTCATTAACTTGCAGTCAAGATGTTTTGAAGCGGATCAAGGAGCTTTCTGAGATACTGGATTTAATTTCTCAAGTTTTGAGGAACTGGAAGAATTCCAGCAAAATATTAAGAAGCTAGTCTGCTGACACTTTAAAGTGATAAATTGCCTAACAGGGGAAGTTATAGGTCAGTTAGGGTGATACTGATGCTGGGAAAAAAATAGCTGTGGTTCACAATCAATAAACAGTTAACATACAGAAATTTAAGGAGTGTTAGTCAATGAAGTTTCATGGAAAATGGATTCTACTAATGGTTTCTACTAAATCACTGAAAAGATTTTGCTCCTGACTGACAAAGCTAATCTTGTTAATGTAGAGTTCATTTTCTACAAAATGTGATTTAAAAAATATTTTGCATTCTGATTAAAAGCTAGGCCTGTGCCAAGACACTATTGCACATATTAAACTGATTAAAAGCCAGATAAGTGACTGAAAACTGTTTGTTAATGGGGAATCTTTGATGAAAGGGTATGTGTTTCTGCTGGGTTCCCATGGAAGTCTGATTTTAGTCCTGCACTGGTGGATATTTTTGTTGATGATCTAAAGCAAATATGAAAAGTGTTTCTAATTAAGTCATCTGATCATACAGGATTTATGATACGGTAAATGAGGATGAGAGCATCTGATGGATGTAAAGAAAATGGGGTTACTTGTTAGGCTGAAAGCATATATAAAATATATGTAGAACAAATATGTGAATACTGCGACACAGCAACACGTGTAAGAACAAAAAAGGGCAGATGGGAGATCTTGATCTCAAAAAAAAAAAAAAAAAAAGAGCTATGGAAAAGACATTGAAAGCATAAGGACATTGAGTGATCACAGCACCAGACAATTTCAAATTCGTTATCTTTTTAAGAGGAAAGTGGCCTTTGGATCCAGTTCATGCTTTTAGGGAGAGATCCTGGAAATTCTGGGGGAGGTAAACTGGGGCATGAATTAAGCAAGGATATTGATAAGGCTGAAAGGTCATAAAGGCTTTGCTAGTGCCTCAAATAACGACAGCATGGAACGGATCTCCAGTTCCTAACAGACCTGTATGATATATAATGTCTTCTGGAAATCTGTGAAGTAGGGATATGATGATTCAAAGTGTCAGCTTCTAGCCACCTTACTCATCCTGGTGATAGGCACTAAGAGGCCAAAAAGGAGCAGACAGGCAAAATATTTGGAAAGAATTTAGAGCATTCTTTTTTTCATGTATGTGAATCTCTGTCTCCTTGCCTGTCTCAGAATACTTAAAAACCCTCAGACCTGGTGTTAGTTTTGTGTTGAAGTACTGATACAGAGCAGACACCAGATATACAAGACAGAAAGGTTCATTTCTAAACTGAAATCATCCTACACTGTGCATATATAAGTTCAGCCATTGCTTTGGCTAGAAAGAAACTTGGTATCCCCTTCACATTGGCTCCACAAATCTTTACTGATCAGTAGAGTGCCTAGGTTCTTCCATGGACCTAGAGGCTGAAGCAATCAAGAAATAGATACTTACCTCAAGGAGACTGGGTAGAGGAGTACCCATGCCATTCTGCAGACACCTGTGGTGTTCAGTACCCCTCATTAAGTTCAAACAGGTTATGGGGGGCAGGGATCAGAGGCAGCTGTGGATGGGCTGGCAGCCAGTGGGAAGAATGCAAATCTTCTTTCAGGTCTGCCTACAATTCTCTCTGGCCTTGCATGGGTTTGGACTAAATATTCTTGATGTTGAGGGCAGAAGAACACTTCAACATGTAGTGCGTTCTCCAATCTTGAAAAGGAATTGGGGCTTGTGTAGAGACCCTTGGTTCTACCACTTCCTTCCCTGGGTGCAGATTGGCCTGGTGCACTGAACTTCCAAGTGTTCCAAGTGTTCTGTGACCATCTATGCTCTGGAGCTTTCTTTGTCTGGTGACAAAGATGTCTCCAGGTGCTAGTTTAGGGAAGGGCTGCTGTTGTTCATCACATCTGTTGTGTGGCAACAGTGTGTGTGTAGGGCAATCTAGTTATTTTCCAAGTATTTCAACTGTATTTGTAATCTGCACCATTGCTGAGTGTTTAAAATAAGCTGACTCAAACCCAAAAAGACAGTAATGGAAGAGTTGATCCCCTAGCTCTTGAGGATGCAACCTACCTGAACCAAAACCCTCACAAAGGCCGGGAATACATCCTGCTTCTTCACTCTATCACATACTACATAAAAGGCAACTGTAATGCAGATATTTTCTGTTCTGATTTCACTAAGGTGCTGAGTGTAGCGTCCTACAGGATCTTTATGTACAAAGAATATATTGAAACCCAAACACAATGCTGACAAGCTTCAAGTTTTGGGTGGGAATCTATGTTTTTATGGGTTGCTGGGAAGGGAGAGATGAACTTTGATAATTTGGCATAAAGGGACACATTTTGATAGTGACCTTGACCTGCCCTTGAAACTTGCACCTGCTGTTCTGCAAGCACAGTATTGCTGGGGGAGGGTAGAGAATTATTCTTTTCCATTGCTATGATTTGATTTTGCAGGCAGGAGATACAGCCAGGCCTTTAATACAAGTCAGTGACAAGTTCATAAACATACACACTTGTTTACAGTATGCAGCTTGTCTACAGACAAGCTGACAGTTTGAATCGTACAGTATTTGATTTGTGATTTCAAAATAGATCGTCCTCCACACTAGCACATCAGTCAAATGGGCAAGCAAAAATTCACAAGCCATTTTTGAAATGTCTTTCAATGTTTGCATTTCTTTCTGTCAAAGGAACAATGTGGGAATTTGCTGGTAATGACATGGTTGGCACAACAGCAAATCCAAATTTGGCAGGATAATTTGATTTGCGTACGGCTAGCCTGGGCTGTAGCTGCACAGGTGGAACTGGCCAGGTAAAGAACAATTCCAGGTAACTTCTGGGAAAGGGCTTGTGTCAGGTGACAAAAACGCTTGCAAGAATGACAGACTTCCATATGTGCGGCATGACCAAATTTCCTTAGTGTAGAAAGGAGAGATGGAAGAGGGCACATGGTAATAAAAGGAAAGGACATCTGTTAATTTTAGTGGCAGCATCAAATTAGAGAGTAAAACCAAGGTGATTTTCTCACATGGTTTAGAATGATTCCATAGTGGTCACTCTAACAATTGAAGACTGTGTCAATAGTTGAATGACATTCAAAAGTAGTTGGATGTTTACATGGCAAATGAGAATGATTAAGCTACTGTGGAAAATAATCTTCTTAAAGGGAATGGTATGAACCAGTTATCTTCTGTTGGAATATGCTAGGAAGGAACTTTCCCCATTGTTCCACGTCCACAGACATACAGTTTCTTCTGAAGACATGGCTATGGACAGCAGGATACATTTCATTCCCATTTGATCAAGTATGGCAATTGTCATATTCCTCCAGAAGTAACTAGAGGATAAACATTTTTAACATGCAACGCCCAAAAGAAATGGTGTGAGTTCTCAAGATACTCTTTTCTGAAGTCCCATTTTGCAAACAAGCAGAATTCTTGCTTTTTCTGCTTTAACCATGTTGATGGAAGCGTTGGCATACTAAATTCCTGCCCAAAACTTTCAAAAATTCAGTATGATCGATGTGACTTGTATTCATCATTGCATGCTAAACTTTACAATTTGCTCGCCTTTCACAGCAATTCTCATCAGCCTTTTTGTGGCATGCCATCAGATGTTGATATTGCTGAATGAATTCTTCAGGCCTGCCCTGAGATCAGAGTACCCGTTTTTCCAAAACACACACAAGTGAAACCAACATCTCATCAAATAGTCAGCTACCCTTTTGAATCTATAACTAATAATAAAGCTTTTTTGTGAAGCAATCTTGTCATACAAACACTAGCTAAAAACACAAGTAAATGCCCGAATACTTTGGAAGTGTCTATGAAGGTAACATTAGACTTCTAGTTGCAGACTGGGTAACACAAAGAAATTCGAGATGTTAAGAAAAAAAAGTCCATACCTACAGTAGACTTACTAAAGTCTACTGTTTTTAGATATTGTTCAGTTTGAAAATGTTTCTCACTGGAAAGAAGTGGTGATAGACTCACCTTTCAGGTATACATTTCTTCCTCTTTCTGTAGACATCTCTGCCAAAAGAAAAATTTCTCATTAGGAGTAAAGGTGTCTAGTTCTCCTAGACGTCAGAGACCACTAGAAACTCTGGTGTGATTAAAATCTATTGCATGCTACATACCAGTGCAATGTCTGCTTAATACTGTGGCCTTATAAAGCCTGTTGACCATCCACATTCTCTGGAGGCCCAGGATGATAGGAAAATACATGTGAACATCTTTTCTCAGTAGCTTGCCAGCCAAAGCATAACAATTGAACCAGATTAAGAAGCTGCTAGTGCTGACACACACCTGTGTACTATATCCAAGTTCAGATAATATATTTGAGCAAACTATTTGTCGGAGATGCCACATTAAGCCTGGAGAGATGGGCATCTCTAAAGCTGAAAATCCGACAAGTTATGGCACTATTATTGTAGACTTTCAGGCCTTGCAGAGAGATGTGTTTGAATAGGTTGAACTAAGATCATCAGGAGTGCTGAAAGTGCTATGTAACAAAAAAGACTAAACCTGCTCAACTGTTTATGGGGCAGCAGGTCAGACTATCCAGCTAGTCGTGGCCTGCAAAATTGCTAACAAAGAGTTGAGCATGTTGGTATTTGCAGAGTGAAGATAAATTATGATAAACTTATCTTTACTGTTGCAAGCAAGTGAACAATGTAGATGCACACATATAACAGTGATATATAGAGAGTTCAACTAGATTTACGCTGTTTTGATACAAAATGGATTTTAGAAGGATTTCTGGTTTGGAATACTGTTGGATATCAAAAGGAGAAAGAAAATCTGTCAAGGGGCCTTTTTCTGTGAGGTGGAGTAAGCCGGAAAGCCTCCTGAAAACATCAGAACTTCAGGCAACAGACAGCAAAGCAGGAAGAGAAAACTAGTTTAAGAGTAGGAAGAAAGTAGCTTAATGCAAGGTTGGGGGGGAACATTTTAATGTGGGTAAATGCCAAGCCTAGCAACAGTTTCAGAATAGACTTGGAAGAAAAATGAAACGTGTTTGTAACTAACATATTTAGCTAGGGTTCCTGTGCTTGTCTCAGCTCTTTTTAATTATCATATATTGGTGTTGAGATTCAATGGATGTTGGAAATTGGGGAAGAAAAACTATTTGAAAGCGTGAAGAACTAGTATAATTTAGGACTAAGAAAGTAGTCATATATATATCACATCCTGAACAAAATTACAGGTATGTGTACCTGTTTCCAAGATCTGTGCTCTCTGACTGTACTGCGAGTCAGACAACGCACCATGAGGAGCAGAAGAATAAGTGTTCAGTTTCACTCATGTCTGTTGAAGCTGATTATGACAAAACATTTTGCCCCTTGGTTTCATGCGCACACCAATGTCTCCAGATTTTTTGTGGATCTGGACAACTTTTCCAGTGATTGTATTGATTCCAGTATGGCAGCATTCATGTTACTCCTAGTTTTCAGGCACTTGTACCTGTAGGATTAGTGAAGCATGTGGCTTTCAGAGGAGAGAAGAAGAGTGGCATTTCTTGGTGACATATCTACAGCAGGAAAGACATTTTTCCCCAGATGACTGATTTGTTAAATGGTCTATTTCCATCATCCTGAGATAAGGAAGCATGGAAAAGGATGGTGTACCCTAGACTGATCCTGAGAATTTAAGACTGTGCATGGCAAGAAGGGCGTTTCTTTGCTTGACAGTGCATAAACAGCTGCACTTCACTCTGTGCTTACATAGGTGAGTTTGCTTCACTGCATTTGAGGCTGTGTGTTATACTCATACTTAACAGGTCCCCTGGTAGCTCAGCCTTACAGGGGCACCTGGTGAGAAATGTTCATTGATTGAGCAGCAGCAATGCACCAGGAACCCTTCAGTAAATGCAATTGCTACCTGTGAATGCTTGTGAAAATTAGGAAGACCTCACTTGTATGTGGGCACAGACAGTGCTCTGTTCTTTCATCCAAGTGAAGCTCTTGGGCATCCAAGATTATCTCTAGCACACTTTCTTCTGCTTCTGAGCCCCTCATCCTTGCTACCTCCCATCCTCTGGCTGCTGAGCTCCAGTGCTTCTGTGCAAAGCTGCAGCCCATTTAAATCAATTCTGACGCCCAACACCTCTCTGTTTTCTCAGCCTGCCTGCCCCAAATATTTCCCTTCAGCCTTGACAGAACGGGTATTCACAGGGCAGCTCCAGAATAACAAGCTTCCATCTTTGAGACAGTTGTATGGGGAGCTTTGTGGTGTGGCAACTGGCCAACGGGTGATCATTTAGCCAGGGGAGCTCACTACCGGCTAGTTAATTTGACATGCAGAACAGAGTGGTTAGGCTCTCTCCAAAGTCCAGTCAGACACTTCTGGGTTCCCAGTATTAAATTATACCTGACATGTAACTTCAAACTAATGACACTTGAGTGCAAACCTTGACTTCATTGAGGCCGATCAGACCTGCAGCAGTTTATTTGCTGTGACACAATCAATTTTCCTGCTTTACAGACATATGTGAGTTGCACCACTAGCCTCTCCACAACATCCACATCAGTAAGCTGGAAGAAAAAAGATGAAGCTATAGTGGTGACAAATAGTGATGATGAACCCATAAATACGAGGCTGGAAAGAGCAGGACGTATTTCAGCGTTAACAGTCCAGGCCTCTGAATTCACCCTTTTTCCAGGAATTACGGAGAGTGCAGGAATGAGAACATCATTGTAGAGATGTGTTCCCTCTTTACACATGCACTTTCTCCATCTCATATAGTGCTTGGACTGAATAATTGTTATCACCACATGGTAGCTATCAGGGGCTAGCTGACATGTTGTAAAAGCCTAATGTAGCCAATGTGTATTAGAATCTTAGCCAACACCTGAATTATTTGCCAGAACACTTTGAGATAGACTGTTCTTTTGGTATTTGTATCACTGGCAAGAAGTAAAAGCAAAGGAAATCTGGAAAACATTTTTCAGGGAAAAAATCTATGAAGTGTTGCGGAGTCTAGAGGCAGATAGATGGTACTGAAATTCTGATTGCTTATTCAAATGGGTGTGGAGTACAGGAGTCTTTTGGGTTCTAAGACCAGTGATTCATACTTTCTGATTATGTTAGCAGTTGTACTGAGCTGGTCCTTTGTGTTCTCTGCAATTCCTTGGCTGAAGTCTGCACTTCAGTGTTGGTATTGCTCTAAATAAGAAAACAGAAGGATTGTGCCTGCTTTTCGCAGTCTCAGAAATCAGGGGAAAACACTTAGACTATTAATAAGAAATTAACAAGAAATTTGTCCCCAAATTTTATGCAGGGTCCTAAGGTCTTACGGGAGTACTTGCTATCTGGTTAGGCATTTGTGGAGAAGGATGACAACTGGACTATAAAATAGTCATAAAGGAAGAACAGTCCGTTGGGAATAGAATTCTTCTACCGTTCTCTCTCACTACCTCTCTCTCACTGAGCTAATTGTGAGAAGTACTATAATACCACTACTAGAGTCCTGAAATGACAAATGGAGAAAAGAAATGATTCTACATAAATACAGTTGGAATCTCACGGGCTCACCAGAGAATTTTGATATTTAAATATCTTTTTCATCCTTGTGGATGAATTACAGAACTATTGAGATTTTACACCACAGCAAAAGTACTGAGACATGCTAACTGACCACTCTGATACTTCTTACTAAGATGGAGCTTTTCAACAGATCCAAATTGTATCTGGTTTATGGAATTGAACTGGAATGTTTCTGCTCAAGGGCTAGTTCAGCTTTTTGCTTGTTTCCTTGTTTTTCCCAAGTCCCCAGGAGCTGACAGACCTCCAGGGACCCTCTGTGTTCCCTGTACCCTCTATGGCAAGGACCTGGTTTGAGCTTCTTCTTGCTGTTGCTCTGCCATGATTCTCCCATGCTTTTTCATCTGTGGTCAGATAACTTTCAGAAAGAAATAAGCATTTCAATTCGTGCTTGATAAAAAAGGGTTGAATATACTTTTGTATTTTTTTCTTAAATCTTTACTCACTTCTTTAGAACTGTACAGTAGAAAAATGCATCTTTACACCTTTTGCCTGAAAAAAAACAAGGGACGACTGGAGAATTAGTAAGATCTGCCCTTACAAACATGCAATGAATCTGAGTAACTGGGAATGGAAGTAATTTCTAATCCAACTGCTAAAAATGCCATGTGCAGAATGTAGGGAGAAAAGAGAGAGGTTGATGTTTAAGTCTCAAGGGTAAGAGTATGGTAAGAATGGCGGTGCATCCACACATGCTCCAGTCAGGAAATACATCCATTTTGCTGAAGAAGTCTCAAGTGCCATGCTGGGAATTCCCACCAGTCAGCCCCTTTTGAACCCACAGAGCGCACAGAGCTCAGCCACAGGATTCCCAGTGATTTTGAATGTTTTGTTGTCATCTCCAAGAAATACGATCCTTGAAGTCTCTGGGCTTGTATTGCCACATTTATAGCAGAGCTTATGAAGAGTACCAGTGAGGACCACCAGAATTGACCTACCTTATTCTCTAACAACCTATCTTAAGATGAGAATTAAATGCCAGTGCTGGTGGGAGTGGGGCTTTTGACTAGCAGGGTAACTGTTTGCATTATCTGTGTCTTACCAGGCTTGAAAAATAAATGATCAGAAAATCCAGAAGGGAAACGGAAGGAACCTGCATCCTAAATGACTGTCTGCAAGTGCCACATTGGTTCCCTACTGGGTGTTAAGTGAGCAAGGAAATGCACACCAAGGGCACACCAAATGGGAGCTGAGGAGCTGAGTAGTGCTGTGCTGACATGGCCCTTACCCTGCGTGGCTGGAGGCATTTGTCACCTGCTCCTAAAGCTCTTGTTCCAAACACATTCACAGATCACCTTTCTGGGAGGTTACTTTGTCACTGGTATATACAAAAGGACTTAATATCAATGGGTAGATCTTTGTTAGAATCATAAAGTCACGGAATATCCTGAGCTGGAAGGGACCCACAAAGATCAAGTCCGCATCCTGTCACCACACAGCACTACTCAAAACCCAAAACCCATGCCTGAGAGCGTTCTCCAAATGACCCTTGAACTCTGGCAGCTTGGGGCCATGCCCACTGCCCTGGGCAGCCTGTGCCAGGGCCCGACCGCCCTCTGGTGAGGAACCTTTTCCTAACCCCCAACCTGACCCTCCCCCAACACAACTCCATGCCGTTCCCTTGGGTCCTGTCGCTGCCCCCAGAGAGCAGAGCTCAGCGCTGCCCCTCCACTCCCCTCGTGAGGAAGCTGTAGGCCGCCATGAGGCCTCCCCTCAGCCTCCTCTGCTCTGGGCTGAGCAAACCAGCCTCTCCTCGCATGCCTTACCCTCCAGACCATTCCTCATCTTTGTAGTCCTCCTTTGGATGTTTTCTCACAGAATTATGTCATTCATATATTGTAGCACTCAAAGCTGCACACAGTGCTCAAGGTGAGGCTGCACAGCGCAGAGCAGAGTGGGACAACCCCTCCCCTCACTCAGCTGGCAGTGCTGGGCCTGGTGCACCCTAGAGTATGGCTGGCCCTTTTGGCTGCCAGGGAGCGCTGCTGACTGAGATTCAGTCTGACATCAACCAGAACCCCCAGATCCCTTTCCATGGGACTGCTCTTCAGCCTCTCGTCCCCCCATCTATACGACTATGTCCAAGTTTGCCTCATCCCACGTGCAGAATCTGGTGCTTGCTCTTTTTAAATTTCATACACTTGGTGATTGCCCAGCCTTCTAATTTACCAGGATCTCTCTGCAAGGCCTCTCTAGCCCTCAGGGAGTCAACAGGTCCCCCCAGTTTAGTGTTGTCTACAAACTTACTTAGCATATCTTTGAGTCCTGTATCCACATCATTGATGAAAAAAAAAAAAAAGAGAACTTGCACTAAAATGGGGAGTCCTATGGAACACCACCAGTGTCTGTCCTCCAGCCTGACATAACCCCATTTACTATAACCCTTTGAGCCCAATCCATCTGCCAACTGTTCACCCATCACATTCTGGTTTTGCCTAGCTGTATGCTGGACATTCTGTCTAGGAGAATACTGTGAGAAATAGTATCAAAAGCTTTGCTGGAATCCTAAAAGATTACATCAGCTGGCTTCCCTTGGTCAACTAGGTGGGTCACCTTGTCATAAAAATAAGTTTGTTAAACAGAACTTTCCCCTTGTGAGTCCATTTTGGCTATGACCCATGGCTGCATTGTCTTTCAGGTCTTTTTCAATAACTCCTGTATAATCTCCATTATTCCGCCAGGCACCAAAGTGAGACTGGCAGGCATGTAACTACCAGGGTCTTCTTTCTCACCCTTCTGGAAAACTGGGAGAAAATTTGCCAGCCTTCAGTTGACTCGGAGCTTTCCAGATTCCCAAGATCATTGAAAAATAATTGAGAGAGGTCTCACAATGACTTTTTTTTGGAGTACCCCGGAATGAAACTTTTAATTCCCTGCAACATGCACAAATCTGTCAAATGATGGGCCACAGAGGTTAGTAGAAGAGTTGCAGTAGAGATGGCTGTGAAAGAGTTGTCCATTTTTAGATAAAGAGCTCTTAACGAGTGATTTTTGGATCTTTCTCTTTCTCAGTGTTTCCTATCACCTCATGACCTACCACTTTCCTTTTCCTCCCAATTAGCTTAGTCTGAACATTACTGTTTGCACCTTAACCTCCATCAGTCTCTTGTCCACAGGGAATGAGTACAGGACATGCTTTTGAGTAAAACGGCAGCAGTGGCTGATGCTGTAAATCAGAGGGATTTTAGAATCTGATGACAAACCAAATTCCTGTCAGAACAGAGTGGAGCTGACCCCTCCCAGACTGTCATCGAAGCTGGGCCATAAAAATCACAGCTGTCACCAAAGCATGCTGGGCCTCTGGGGGACATGCCATCCTGGGGACTCATCTGCTATGTCCACAGCCAAATTCCTAGCCCTCAGGCACATTCCACTTGACATTTTGTCACATCTCTTACTGGTGCATCTGTTCAGGGGCATTAACTCTTCCTAAATCACTCTATCCCTTTTTTTGCTCAGAAAAAAGAGTGTGGGAGATGTAGAGGTCTGAGCTGGAGTCTGCAGCAGGAAACGGAGTCCATATGTTCAAGACTGGGCTGTGGACGGCCTTGTAGGTATAATAATAATATAATCCTGTAGGCCATATTATTACAGTTACCTGCGTTCATATAATTTTTTAAAAAATATTTTAACTTACATTTATACATTCAAAATTACAGAAAATGTTCCTATCCATGCCCTCTTGAGCTTTGGCCACAGACAGAGATCTGTTTCCAAAGGACAGGAGCGAGTGTGTAGTTGGACCATAATGGTTAAGGTTGTCCTGAGATGACTGTGCACTCAGTAGTGGCATGAACCTGTAAGGACATTGAGGCACTTTTCTATAACCAGTTGGTGGGGTCCTGGTTATAAGATACCACCACGTACATGAGTGAAAGGAATATTTATGTGTTCCACCTGTTTATGAGATAATAACCAAACTGGGCTACTTCAATCCTAGAGCAGTCCTTATACTTAGGATGGCTGAAGTCTTACAACATGGACATTAAAATTCAGTTACAACTTGTACAGTAGGGATAGCAGAGGAGAGACTGTGTCTCCAGACATCAGAGAGACTGTGATGTACTCCAAAGCCACTGTTGATTTAGAAACATGAAATTTGAATATATGAGGGCTGAAAGTCTAACTAGTTTCACTAAGGATAGAGAACGACAGACATATGGCTGAAAAGAACCTGGGGAGTGTTTGCTAGACTTCTCATGTTACTATTGACAAAACTTTTAAGAGTTTCTGAAAATAATGTGGTAATTTCCTTACACACAATGTCCTGCATCTGGAATGTGGTTACTCAGTATCAACTCTTGACCAGGACAAGAAGTTAGTAACTAACCTAAGGGTCATTGGTTACCTGAACACCAGTGACTGCAAAAGTGTATTTGTCATGTGTGAACAAAATCACATGAAACAGTAATAAATTTTTTATTTAAAATTCCAAAGGCCATTTTCTAATGCTTTTAACTATTTCTGATTAAAAAACTTGGAATAGCTTTGCTAAGCTTTGGAATCCTTTGCAGATCTCCTACCAGATGAATGCTCGCAGTCCATCATCGTCTGCATCCATAAAATGTTACTTTGTTGGACATGGATGGAAGCATAGCTGAATGGAAATCAGACTGGTTAAAAGGTTACCCGGAAGTAGTGATTAAACAACCAGCTGTCATGTAAAAAAGATAGAAGTAGCTGGTGAAAAACATAATTTATACATTAAAAAAATGTGAATGATAAGTGAAAGTAGTTCTTAAAGTAAAAGTGACCAGTGGTTTTAAAGAGAATACTTAAAACAAACTATATTGAGTGAAAAAAAATAATAAATAAATAAAAATAATTTAAAAAAGCACCTTGGTAATTCAGGTAGTTTTAACAGCAAAATTGGAAAGTTAAAGGTGTTTAACTCCCATTGTTTTTCAGTTCTACAGAGAAAAAAGCTGAGGATGGTTTTTATTGTATATGGTGCTACAGAAGGACGAAAAGTTTGCCATCTGTAGCAAAGGAGAGTTCAAGACAGAAGCTACTTTAGATATTATTAGATTATATATATTATATATTATTAGATATTATTAGATATTGAAGATTCTTGAAGTAGTTTAGAAGCTTCCTGAATCATACACTTTTCACAAATCTTGGGATTCTGGGATAATTTAGAAATGCTGGAAGATTCTTATTTTTGCTCCAGGGGTTAACAAAAATAGACCTACGGGAAAACCTTGAGGCTCGGAAATGCCCCTTTAATTTTTAGCAAGAGAGCTCACAGTTTGAGCCCACAGCAATGGCTCAGAGAAAGTCACGTGCACCAAAGGTCTCAACAGAAAAAATGATCTCCCTTTGCTTTCAATGCGCTGCTGTATAACCCTTTATACAAGTAACAACTTAAAGCAAAAATGGTTCAATGGGAATGTCTCTAGTTCATTGCAGTTATTGCAAGGGATGTTTTCCTCAGTGTTGAGCTGACCAGACACATTCTTGTATGTTTTCTGTCTTTTGGGGAAGGAAGTAACATTTTTGTGCTTTGCTTTTTTCTAAGGCCTGAGAAATGACCTAGAGTCAGACATCTCTTTGGGTGGGTTGATCTCTCCTCTAAAGTGGTTCTGCTTTAGATGACTGGTGATACCTTGTGCAGCTTTGCTCGAGGTCACAACATCAACTTACTTGAAGTGTAAAATGGGACTTTGTCAAGATCGCACTGGCATGAAGTTCTTTTTCTGCAATGCAGAGTGCACTTTGTTTGCAGGGCTGTTGGCTCTGTGCATGGATCACTTTCTCGCTACTGCAGAAATATCAGTACAGGTGCTGTTTGAGGCTTCTGCTGTACCTAGGCTTTACTTTTGGTCAGGCTGAAGTTGTCGGACTTAATGTAAAAGTAGACGGGCAACCAATATGTAGCAGATCAGTGATAAAAAGAAGGTCTCAGCAAACAGCCTGGAGGGACCTTCTTCCCTCTGAATCTCCAAAAATTCCTTCAATAATGTTTTAAATGATTACTAAAATTAAACATTTTAAGATCCACAGACTAGGTACATTTTAGCAGAGAGTTTAAAGAAGATTTGCTGAAGAATATTCTAGGCTATTCCTGCTGATCTTTCACACATCTCAGAACACTGAGACAACTCCAGATGACTGTAAAAAAGCTACTTGTTGTTCCTGTGTTCAAGAGGATAAATGGGATTGCTCAAGTAAACACAGGCACATTAGCCTGGAATCAGTCCCAGGGAAAATTCTGGAAAGTCTTATATGAGACATGACTGGTAAAGAATTAAAGGATACTGATGCAATTAAAGACCATTAGTGCAATAATATGGAGAGCAGATCCTGTTGGAAAAAATTAAGACCCCTTTTTAGAGAGCGATTACAACGTGACTGATGAAAGTATGTTTGTTGGCTAAAGCAGTTGATTTTGTGCAGCAATGTTCTGATGAAAGCTTCAGCTTGTGCCAGTGTTTAGGCTTGTCTGTTGTTGGAGAATCTTCCACTGAACCAATTTTCAATGGAGAACAATTATATATTTTTTTAATATGATTTTGTTTTATGTAAGATTTTTCATGTTTAGACAATTGAAAACATCTGTTTTGGTTTTGGTCTCTGTGGAAATATTTCAGTTTGCTAACCTGAAGCAATGCTGTACTTGCCCATGATACAGCAAAATCTAATTGGAAATGCAGGTGTTATACGCTCATGTATTTTTCTATGCCATCCTATGGGAAGCTCTTTCATGGGGTTACATCTCCACAAAACATTCTTGTGTCTCTGCTGGACTGACCACAGCTCTAAATGAAATCCTGTTCTTTGTGGGGAAGCCATAAGGACTGATAGCGCTTTCCCAGACAATTTCAAGTCCTTCAACTTACAGCAAGCTTGCACGGGCTGTGATTCAGTCAGTGGACCTTTGGAGTTAGAACAGAAAATCTAAGCAGATCATCAACAACTTTGAACGCTCCAGATCTCTGAAGTTTCTCATCCTTGCTCCTGAGAGCTGTTGGGTTTTAACCTCTTGGAGACAATCTCTTCTCTCCCATATCCTTTAACCTACTGCATCTTGAGTCTGGTGCTGACACAGCTGCATTTGCAGAAGGGACCTTTAGCAAGGTGCCCACTCCCATGGCTTTCACAGCCACTACTCTGTTTCCCACCTCCAGGCTGAAGAGTGTTTTCTTTCTTTGTGTGGGGTAGGATGGGAGTACTTAGAATTTTGCTTCAATTGTAGCTCAGTGGTTGCTCCTGAACTGCTCCAATCCAAAATGACAGGAAATCAAGTGCAACTGTGTTTGTCCTGGATTTGCACCTTTTATCCTTCAAAAGAAATTTAAGAAGTCATGTGCATATGGTAGTGAAGAACCATCACAGAAAGGGATTAAATGCTATGCAGTAAATATTGACAGATATGCAACAGATATGTATCCCACTCTTTGCTTTTGCTCTCTCTTCCTCTCATCATTATTCTATCTCAACAGCCAGCCCTGTTTCTGCTCTCTTCCATCTGGCAGCTCTCAGAATAATCTCACCCACCTGTTAAATGAGAGAACGTCAAGTTAAATTTACAGCAAGGCCTGGAAACAGGATGCTACAGAGAAGTATTTTAATTAAAATCCTCTAATTGAACGCATGCCTCCTTGTGAAAAGGGAGCTGCCAAGAAGGGCCCAATGTCACCACCTCTACTCCCATTTGCCATGAAAGGGGGGCAATTGAAACCAGCTCTCAAGGTGGAGAGAGGAAAGGGCATTTCCAGGGAGTTTTCCAAGGTCACCCTTGCAGTGCTGTTAGGTGATTCATCAGAAGCTTGCTTGCTCTTTACCAGAATCAGAGCAGAAGATGTTACAACAGCTCTGCTTCTTCTCATCAGGCTCTTTGCAGAGTAACAAGCTGACACGTGTAAGGATGGGAGATGTCTATATGAAACCTGAACTCTGGATAGAAATCTGACAAATATAAAATCTTTGATGTGGAGATCACTGCGGTGTGAGTTCTCCTGGGAATGTTTCACACTCAGCTTCATTAGGCAACCAAGTGGGATTTTAAGATCCATTTTGTGGCAATTGCTGGAATAGATGCCTGGATGGAGAGCAACATTTTCATAGAGAGAGATGGAAATCAACAGCAAGAGACAAAAGTCTAGGGATTCCCCTTGAAGGAATCTGGATTACTATGTCTGGAAGGGGGCAGGAGATCCTCATCCTAACACACTGTCAGCCTGGGATCTGCTGCAGGGTATTAAATGCAGTGTTAATATGTTTAACTGCAATTGTTCAGTAACTGCACAGCTCTTGGAGAGAGGCATAACAGGCCGGGTATGTTCAAACAAACAAGAGTGGGAGCCAGAAGGAAGTATTTGGGGAGAAGAGGGAATTAGCAAGTGCTGTGGAACTGCGTCACTGCAATGTAACTCTAACTCTTCTAAATACTATGCAAATCCACTGACACTATATACTTCCTGTAACCATGACACCTCTGGCTTTTCTTTCCTTGTTATACAGTAGTTAACTGTTATGAAAAGAGAGTTACAGAGAATAAAATGCACAGTACATGCTTCTATATAAAGATACAGTAGTAACAGTAACAATTCCTGACATTCTGCAATATTTACAGGTTTTTCCATTCAGCTGCCCATAACATGCAGAAGGGAAGTTTGGCACCGCTATATTCCTGTGCCTCCAGGCTGGTGAAGGTCGCTTCCCAAGAGCCTCAGGTCACAGAGGAGAAAAGTTCCCGGCTCCCTCAGGTGTTTGCCAGCCCTCCTTCCTTGACAACAGAGAATCCTTTCATAAAATACATTCATTTTATGTTTCAATATTTTAATGCTTCGTTGGACTATTTAGAAATAGGAAAATCTTACATCCCCTCTTGAGAAATCTGGCACGCATGTTTAGCTCATGCTGGGAAAGTAAAACCACTGGCAAACCCTTCAGCCGTTGCTAAAATTTAAAATGGAGTCCAAGTGCTAAACAGATTTCAAACACCCTTTGGGAATGCTGGGGCATCAAGTGTAAAAGGCTGAAGACATAGGGAAACGTAAATGGTTTTTTTCAACGTAAAATTCTGGGATACAAGAGTGACTTTCAGGCCAATAGTAGATAGGTCAGGTTTTTAGGGTAACAGGGAATAGAGAAGCCAAGACTTGTCTACTTTACTTTTTTAGTCTCATCTACATTCTTGTCAAATGTAGAGTAAGCTTAGTTGCAGCTTTGAGGAAGCGTTGTTCAGGTTAGGAGTCCAGTAGCTGTTCACACACCAGCACCAGTGTTTGCTTATTGTCCATCAGTTTACATCGTCAAATGTGCTCTGGAGAATACTTGATTTGTTGACTGGCAGCAGAGACAGTGGACCAGGAGTGAAGGGCCATTTCAGCAAATGTGAGGATGCTGAGAACGGGGATAGGGTTTGGAGAGAAACTCTTAGGATGGTTTGGAAAAGAACTGCTGATAGTAGAGTTTGCTCTAACAGGCAGAGCTCAAAATGTTTATTTGTGTACACAGAATGTCTTATAGAATGCAAGATAATGGAAATGACCCATGAGATGCTTACCATGTTTTTTAAAGAAACAGCTTGTGAAGGTTCTCCTCTGTATGCAGAACAATTCCACACAAAAATGTGCACAGAAATGAAGAAATGCTGCTGAGAGACTGAAGATTTCCACAAAAGTGTTGCTTTATCGCCATATTACCCGAACAGAATTGTAAAAAGTGTTAAAATAGCCTGGAAGTGGGATTCAGATCCTCAGCTGATGAAAATCTTTTTGTAGTTTGCAAAATTTGCATTTTCTTCGTGCTAAAATGTCTCAGAAGAGTGCAGACGCAAGAAAAAGTTAAGATTCTGCCTGAAATCCTTTAAGTAATCTACAGCAACAAGAGTGTTCAGCCATAGACTTAATTCGGACCATATGAACCTCCTGAGTAATTTTCAAGCAATCAGAAGGTAACAGCTCGAGATCAAGAGATGGAAAAGTATAGCTAGTGCCATACTACAGGCCTTGCACAGTGTACTTATGCAGAGTGCCAGGAATATCTATTCCTGCCCAGTTGTTATCAGGCTGTTAAGCTGATATATAAAAGACAGTGAGAAGTGTTGTCACTTGCAGCAGGGATCAACAAGACTGACAGAGCTCCAAAGCAGCAACTGTATGTGGAAGAGTAAGTGTCATTTTAAAGGAAGTTTTAGAAGCAGAATAGAAGACAGGAAAGAAGCAAAAAAGCAGAGGCTCATTGAGATCAAAACTGAAAGGAACTTCCTCACTATCACTTAGCCTTTCCCTAATGCTCATGGTAGGGAAAAGCTAAATGTGAGCACTGCCAGAGGCTCTGGGAGACAAGGCTGCTGTTTCAATAAAGCAAATATTCAACTGGAGCAAGGAGCACTCATCTGAGGCAAACTGCAAAGGGAGGTGAGCTAGGCAAGCTTGTTTTGGGTCTCCCATTAAAGCTCAGCCTTGTGCTGCAGTGGAATGGCAGTGAAAGGTAGACGCTTGTAAGAGACAGGCCCAGCCAGCATGTGGTGATGCTATCTGGCTGCCTTCTTGTGGCTTTTGGCAGCCTCAATTATTGCAGCCAGTGTCTGAGAAAGTCATGAAGACTGAGCTCGCCATTCACTTCTAGAAGTTGTTGTTCCAGGTTGGGTGTGAGGCCAAGCCGTGTGGCCAGAGCCCTGAATGGTTTCAAGAAGCTGGCCCTGACTTTTGTCAGCTTGCTTCTGTTCCTTGGAGACACGTGTCCAATTTCTGATGCTGCCAACCTGGAACATCTCACTGCTCCACTGACCATTTTGAAGGAAAATGTTAATCACATGTATTAGTTACAAAAAGACTCAACAGTCCAAACCACTCAGGTTAGTAGCATTGTTATTGGCACATCGTGGAACTTAAGGCACGTCTGAGTCACCACTGTGAGCTAAATGAGCGTAATATTTTTAGGGAAGGAGTGCTGCTTTTTGTGAACATTAAGGTTTTTAATGGAAGAACCTGTCCTGAGTGTGAGTGCATCTCTGGGGATACCATGTTGTCACATATGAACTGCTAAATTGAGATTTGCATGCTCCAGAAGCTAAAAAAAGAGAGCTTTGGCAGTCACCCACAATGTGGATGATCTGTGTGACACCACTGAAGGGTCTGTTTGAAGACAAAAGTCTCCAGGCTACATACAATGGCAACTGGTTGTGTGCCCACTGCTAGAGATATCAAAGTGCTAGAACACTTTGGGGTGCTTGAGGTCTGGAGAGTTCACGAGTACTTTCCACTGGTTAGCAGCTGCTGACCCCTTTCCAGAACTGTGTGGGAGCTCCAGAGGAGCGTGGGCCTGTCACTTCCATTGCCAAGCAAAAAAGTCAGCCCCACTTTTAGTAAAGTGTTACTCAGATAAGGCTTGGTGCACTCTAAAAAATATGTTTAAACAGGGGTTTCTGGGGACAGATCCTCACTCTTCCTGGAAGCTCAAAATGCACTGCCTGTCCCAACACTCTGCTAGAACTTACCTACTCTGAGCCATGCAGTGAGTTGTGTGGGCCAACAGCAAGTAAGGGAAGGGGAAGAAACGTCCCATCCCAGGCACTGCTACTCCAAGAGTCACCCCTATGACTCCTCAGAATCCCCTTTGCACTGACATTGGCCTAAACATCATGTAACTAACACGCGGCTTTCATTGCTTTCACCTATTTCTTCATTTTCATGCCCAAAGGGATAATTTCCCAGTTCCTGACTTGTATGTGGTTGTTTTCAGTTCAAAATACAGCTGTCAATCCCACATAAAACATGGGCTCCATTTCCTGCTCTTTCATTCCCTGGAGAAGGAGGAGCTGCTTCTTGGTCTGTCTGCTTTACCCCCTTCTCCTGCCACATCCCTCCCTGCCTCTTTGAAGTTCTTCCTCTGACTTTTCCTCACAAATTTCCTTATAGCTGTGCTTTCCTCCCTTCGTCTGCAGCCCTTTACCTTTCATATCCTCATTCTGAACCACTCTGCTCCCTGTTCTTGCCTTGTCTCACATTTCTCTGTGCTCCCTCAAGCTCATTCATGCTCCCTTGTGTTGCTTTTGACCTCCTCTTCTCTCATGCACCCTGGAGTCTCTTGTGCATCCTCAGGCTGTGACTGTAGCTAACAGTGCCTCATGCTGCTCTCACTCCCCTCCCTGCTCCCTAATTCCCTGCTTAATTCCCTATTTCTGAGAAACGGTTCCTTCCCTCTGCATTTTCAGGCACATTTACCTCTATCTATAAGCAGCCTGATGACTTGGAGGCTTTCATTTGCAGGAGCATCCAGCTAAGTGGAAGGCTATTGCCATCTTGGCTGAGGACCAGCTCAGTCCAAAGTTACCAGGAGTGATTGCTCTGTTGGTTGAGAGCCTGACAGAAAATGCTGAAAGGTGAAGCCATTCTGGATAATGTGGATTTGTGTCAGCAAATCCTGAGGGAAAAATACCAATATCAGATAATTCAAGACTTGTTAGACATGGTTAGAGAATGGATCATCTTTCTTGCTCTTTTCCTGGACTACACACTTTCTGCTGTGGGTTATTCATTCTTTTCTGTATCCGTGATGACTTCTGCTTCTTTTTCCTACTATATTGCCCCCCTACTACTCAGATTATAATAAGCGGTAAATTAACTAAATTGAAAAGAAAGAAAAAACACTGAGTCTCAAAAAGTACCCTCAAGACAATATCCAAGCACAAGCATAGAAAAATCTGACCTTGAAATGTCTGTAAAAATCGTGAAGACTCTCCAAACTCCATGTGAAACTGCAAACAGGATGAAGATAAGGGGGAGCAAAAGGAAAATGCATGACAAATTCACATGAAGTGTCCCAGACAGCTTTTGTCTGCACAGAAATGGTTTTATGGGATTCTTTGCAGAAAAAAAAAGGGAACAAAAAAGTTAAGGAGTTGAGTTCAAAAGATCAAGTTGCATTTTCATTGATCTCAGACTTGTAAGAGCTGCCCCATCAATCACAGTTGCTTAAAAATTCCTATTAATGGCCTTGAGTGCTGGGGCTGCCCATATGGTTCATCTTTATAACATTTGGGCATCTCCTTAGGAGCAGTGTGAGATCTGTCAGTGTCAGAGCCTGACACTCTGTGCTCATCTCCACATCCTCACAACTGCTGAAAGGAAAATACTGTCACTACCGGCCTGAAAAGCTCCATATGATTCAGACAAAATAACAGCAGAGGAAGAAATAAGAGTGAAAATCAGATGATTTGACTGTCCTGTGACAGTCTGGGGACTGTTCCAGACCAAGGTAAAAACCCACTGTGTATTCCAGGAGGTGTGTGGAACAGTTTCAATCTAAGTTTGCCCAGAGAGGATGTGGAGTCTCCTCTTTTGAGATCTTCAGAAGCCACCTGGACATGGGCCTGGGCACCCTCCTGTGGGCATCCCTGCTGGAGCAGAGGGTGGAACAGATGAACCCAGAGGTCCCTGCCAGCCTTAACCATGCTGTAATTCTGTGATGGTGCTGCATGACATTGCACAGAAATAAGCACTTATTTGCGCTAAAGGAGCTGAGGAGAACATGGCTTTTAGACTAGGAAGGAAAATAAAGAGAATTCCCTACCATTACACTTAATTATGTAATCAGCACAAGGGTGGGCTGCAAACCTTGCCAGGTACAGCCTGAGTTCTTGTCCTGAGCAAGAAAGCCAGCATGGTGGTAAATCCCTGAGTGGCAATTCTCACTGCTTTGTAGCTGCCCGTAGAGCTGTGGTACTCACTTGTTGCTGACTCATGCCCAGGGACAGCTGATGTGCTTTTAGTGAGCTGAAGAAATTGTCTGGCTGGGGACTGTGGCATATGGGCATCCCTATCAATATGGACAGAAGATTAGGAATGTGCTTGATGTTGAACACATGGTTTAAGCCTTTCTGCTAATTCAGAGGACTATCTCATCTAGCCAAGCTGACTCCAAGCCCTCTATGCCATCAGTTTTCTTTGTAGACAATTCATATCCAAAGCCAAAATCCAACAAACAATTCCCTCTAACAGGTATAAACTTCTCTTTGTAGTAAGTTCTCCTTCTTTGCGCCGGGGAAACTGTCATGAGGAGGCTTTTCTGAACTGGATCTTCAGCACAAGTCTGTACTGGGTTTATGTAGCAACAAAACAACTTAGAAATGTACACTGAAACTAATTGTGCTGTAGCCTGATTTTGGTAAGAACGAGAGCATTCATTTTGCCACTGGTGTCCCAGAAGTTGTGACAAAAGCAAGTAGAAACCATCAATGTTTTTGAGTTTGCACCATTTTTCTACAAATAAATCTACAGTGGGAGGAAAATATTCACAATCCCTACTCCTCACACACACTTGATTTGCCTCATGTGGATCACAACTTGTTAAAAATAAAAGAGAATTATCTGTAGTTAAACAAAGTTGATGAAGTGACAGAGAGAAAGTGGTCACTTCCTCTGCAGGTGGTCTGGGAATCACATGGCATGCAAAGCTCAAGTGCTGCTCGCAGAGAGTCAAGGCTAAGCAAACGTCCATCTCAGGAGGGACAGGGGACAGTGTGAGTTGCACTGTAAGAGGAGTAGTTTGTTGGAGAAGTAGGAATAGATTTGAGATGTCAGCGGTATCAGCCCTCCCTCCTCAGAGAGCCAGCCTGCTGCAGCAAAGTACTTGCTAGCACTTTGCCTTAAAGTTGAGTTTATTTTACAGAGACCTGCCTCCACTGAGTGTGCAGGGGCTTTTTCCTGTTTCTCATCCTTTGTACACACACACAGGCACAAGCAAGCTTTTTACAAGCTGAACATTAGCACACGTTCGCTATTTCACACATTTTCATCTGGTCTCCTTTTTCTCAAATGCCTATGAATCAAAATTTTGAAGGAACAAGAAAGATCATCTGCATTTTCTGGACATCTGTTTCTTGCTGGTTCTAAAAAGATTCTCTCTTTGTAGCTTCAAGAATGCACTCTGGTAATTTTCCCTTGGCCAGTTTGAGCCCGCCTTGCCTGTGCTCACAGCAGCAAGAACACTTTTTCTGGTGGCTGCCTTAGGTTCCCGGCAAGTTGCCATAGTCTGTGAGATGAGAAATGGTGACCTCATGGATAGGGGAGGGAAAAGAGGGGGTGAGACTGAATTTTTGGTTTTCTACATTTAAATCCCATCAGGCTTTGTGTTTTCATTTCAAATTCTTTCCAAAATACTGTATCTATTTTCCTTCAAGATAGTATGACTGAAACGACTTTATGCTTTGCCTCCACTGAATATTTTTCTAAATAGAAAGAAGTTATTTGTCTTCAAATTCATTTAAAACTCTCCTTCCCAACCCCCCAAAAAAGGACAAAATGGACCCAGAAGTAAAGCAAAAAGTAAAAGGGAAAATGTGTGCTGTCGAAACAGGCAAGTCACAAAAGAGTTAAAGTTCTTTACGTGTGGCCAAGTGAAATAAGACCTGGAGGGACACATGGTTCTCCCCCCTGCACCTCCTGGACTCTGGGATGTGGGCTCATGAAATGCCTGGAGGCAAAATCGGCCCCCATTGTGTCTTATTTAACTTGGCTACTTGAAGGACATTTTTTTTTTTTTTTTTTTTTTTTGGTAATTTGGCTCTTTCTACAGCTCTCACACCTTCCTTTAACGTAAACGCCTTTTATATTTCAAACACGCCTTTTCCCCAGCCCTCCATACCATATTGTTTGGACAACTGACTCTTTTTCTCTGTGCACCTACACAAGGCTGCTGGCACAAGACTGTTTGTCTTTACACAGAGGGAGAGTAAAACCAAACTGAAGAGCACCGTAGTTTCCAGGGGTGCACTTTCAGCTCTTTGTGACAGTGGGGAGACTGAAGACCCAGATATTTGCACCGGCCAGCAGCAGGACTGTTCCAGTGCCTCACCGCCCTCTGAGTAAAGAATTTCCTCCTAACGTCTAACCGAAATCTGCCTTCTTTTAGTGTAAAATCATTTCCCCTTGTCCTATCACTATCTGACCTCATAAAAATTTGGTCCCCCTCCTGCTTATAATCTCCCTTTAAGTACTAGAAGACCACTATAAGGTCTCCCCAGGAGCCTTCTCCTCTCCAAGCTAAACAAGCCCATCTCCCTCAATCTTTCTTCATAGAAGTGCTCCATCCCTCTGATTATCTTTGTGGCCCTCATGTGGACCCACTCCAACAGCTCCACATCTTTCCTGTATTGGGGGCCCCAGTCCAGGACACAGTACTCCAGATTGAGCCTTATGAAGGCAGAGCAGAGAGCGATAATCATCTCTCTCTCCCTGCTGGCCACTCCTCTTTTGATAAATTTTCAAGTACTATTGCAAAGAGGAGGCTGTAGGTAGTTTTCTGGCTGTGTAAAGCAGCAAAACCTCTTTAAAATTACTCAACATAAAACAGAATTCAATGGAAAATCTGAAATTGTTTTGTTTCTATATGAAAGTCTTTATTTAAGCTTAAATATGTACAAGTTTGCTGGAGAGCAGTCATTTTCCAACTGAAAGAGAAGCAACCCGCACTTGCAACATTAGAAATGTGTTCACCCTCCAGCAAGTAACTATCTAAAAGGGCGAGGCCCAGAGTTTATGAGAAAAGTACAAGAATGGAAGAAGCACCTGCTGCTGAGACCAGGCCAAAAGGTTGTGAAAGCACATCTGTCCATGTCACTGCAGACTCTGTTTCAGTGGCTACTTGGTCAGGAGACACCACAGCTTACAGCACTGTCCATGTCTGGGGACTGCACGGAGGACAGAATTTCTTTCTGCTCTATGCCACCAAAACACTCCTAGAAGAACAGCTCCTGCTGCTACACCTATTCAGTGATTGAACTGCCAATGACATTTTTCTTTCTGTTCTTGCTGTGAAGGAGAAAAGAAATCCAGAAGGAAATCTGAAAAGCCAGGAAATGGAAATGAATGGTTGGACTCCTTGGGATTGCTACAGGCAGCTCTGGTTCAGTGAGCTTTGCTGAGCTGCTGCTTTGCTGGCCTGGGGGATACATTAGAAGATGATATTTAGACATCATAAATAATCTCATTATATTGCAGCTGCTAGCATTCTGGGAAACATGGATAAAAGTAGTGGAGAACTGAATTAAAGAACTCCCCAGTGGAACAACTGTGGCAACAACTGAAGGGAGAAAAAACATAGATATTATGGATGAATGAACCTAGAGAATTTTTTAGGTTTGGATTCAAACTCAATTGCATCTCAGCTGCTCTGAAAAATTGTGAACACCTCACTTTCATCCTATGGGCAATGCATGAATACTGTATGTTACTCCTTCTGTTGTAGAACTGTTGGACGAAGAAATGGAAAATAACATGAGTGTTGGGCATCTAGTCTGGCATCCAGCCAGGAGTGCATCTGCATTACTTTCCTGAGCCTTATTGCTGTGACTGTTTCACAGCTAAATTCAGCTTGCCAAGCTACTTTACTTGACATTCCTCCTAAAGTTTCCCTTGTCTTGCCCTATCTTCTCTTCACATTATATTGTGTGTGATGAAAACTAAATCATTGCTGAAACTTGGTGTTGTGGACTGTCAAACTGTGCTGAACATAGGTCACACATCGATTTGTATGTGGCTATGGCCCCATCAATTAAGATATGGCTGACAGACCACAAATAGATCATGACAGACAACACACTGAAGAAGAAAATATGCATGAGGGTGAGCTGGTCATAGGTAAGTGGTTTTAATGTGCTGAATTTCATCTCTATTAATATTCATAACGTTTTCTTTTAATCTTGGTTCTTCCATACTGCTACAATTGAAAATTTGAATGGCAATAGCCAGAGGTGCTCATAACTTCTGTGCATTTTTTAATGTTAATGCCAATGACCATTTTTGCCAGATATGAGATTTCCTGACCTCCACGACATTTTTCAGATGTCCATACATCTGAGAACAAAACACTTCTTTCCTCCAGTACTGTGTTGGTTATTGAACTCATAGACTGGTATGTATTAACATTGCTGAGTCCTCCTCCCATAGCAATGCTTAGTTTTATTAATAAGAAATTTTACAAACTCTTTGTACTTTTTTAAAATACCATTTTTAAAAAATCATCTAGTCCTCTTACTGAATTCAAAAAGTCGGTGACAATTTCTTACACCTTTCCAAATTTATTTATGCTCTTAGAAAGGTTTTTACATCTATTTATTTTCTCATATGTTTTCATAAAATCCTTTCTTTATTCTTATTCCTTAGCAAGTTTCTCTTTTTCTTCTTCTTCTTCTTTTTCTTCTTCTTTTTCATCATCTTCTTATTATTATTTTTACCTTTCTTCTTTTTCTCTTTCTTTTTCTTTTTCCTTTTCTTTTTCCTTTTCTTTTTCCTTTTCTTTTTCCTTTTCTTTTTCTTTTCTTTTTCCTTTTCTTTTTCCTTTTCCTTTTCTTTTTCTTTTCTTTTTCTTTTTCTTTTTCTTTTTCTTTTTCTTTTTCTTTTTCTTTTTCTTTTTCTTTTTCCTTCTTTTTCTTTTTCTTTTTCCTTTTCTATTTCTCTTCTTCTTTTTTCAAGTTGGGTTTGTTTTCTTGTTTGTTTGTTTGTACGATTTTTACAGAGTGAATGCTCCCTTTTGAGGGCAGGTTTTTTTTTTTTTTTTTTGCTGATACGATTTTTATGTTTGTGATCAGAAACTAACGCTTACCCAGACTGGTTTGACTGGACCAGTTCAAATTCTCTGTTTAGGAAGGAGGGCAGTTTGTTGGGTGTTATCTTCACATATCTGAGCTACCCAGTGATCATCTTTCCAGTCTCTATGTTGTCCCCTTTGCTATGTGTTCATGGCCAGTTCTTTCTCATTTTGAATTCTTTATTTTTCATTTCTGTGTAAATTTCTTCAGGCTAACTTAACCTGAGTAACATTTTCTTTTTTTTTCTCTTTCCCCTCAGTTGGCCAAATTTGTTGGGTCTTCTGTACAGTTTGAGACTGCTCCCAGTTTCATAATGTTCACAAAGGTAGAAGTTAGAGTATTTTATGGATAATGCTACATGTAGAAATTAATTTAAGAAAAAGGGGTGCAAAAGTGTATAGAACTGGAAGCGATTTTTATTTAGTTTTCTAAAGAAGATGACAGTTCCAACTTAGGCATCAACTCATGAGCTCCAAAATGAATTTCTCCAACAATTCTGAGCAGAATCACGTGCATGCAAGAAATGATTACCATTGAACCTTCCCTTCATCTTCTGGCTTCTCCTATTACAGGTCTTTTACACCTTTCAGGAGTCACAGGTATTGAGGCATAAGAATCATGCTTAGTTACCCAACATAAATCTTAGATGACATTGCTGCACATTATCTTCTCCTTCCTTATTTTGGGTAGTTGCTATTAAAGCTTGTCTTCTTCCTGTGTTACAAGAAGATAAAAGTCACACATAGCGTACTGTTATCTTGTTGCCATCCTCCCGTTACTGGGTTGCAGGTTTTCTTCTAAGTCATTAGTGCTGGGATCTTGGTGAAAGCAGCACACTTATCAGTGTTTATCAGTTTCACTGCTGCTGATCACATACCTGGCAACCAGTGTAAGTCATTATTTGAATCCTTGCTCTTGTATTCCTCTGGTGCTTTGATATACACACATCTGCATTCATACTTCCTTCTAACTAATCTTAATATTTCTGTATACAGACCTTTGCAGAGCGACATAATATAAACCATGGAGTTAAGTGCTGGCCCTGTTTTGGGTGGTGTTGGCAGGCTGTACTTAAGTTTATGCTGGGTTAATTGCACCAAAACTTGTTCCAACTTTAGTGGGAGAGGCAGATGCAGGTAATTACATCAGTTTCCCAATCACTAGACCGCATTATTTATTTAATACATCGAATTGACTGCGGTTTTTCTTTGTGCATGTTTCTGGGCCAGTAACACCATCTTAAAATCCAATGGTATTAATGTTCAATAACCAGAATACACCTTAAGCGAAATGCTGTAAAACTGCTCAGGTAGGAAAGGAACTGGAGGCCACGTCACCCCTCCTGCCACCCTGATTCTTACAAAAGAAATACTGGAAAGGCAGTGAGCATTGCAGAATGTCCCAAGGACTGTTGTTGGTATGGTCTGGAGAGGAAAACCCACCCTGGGCACAGGCACCTTCACTAAGAACATGTACAGGCAGCATTGGCTGAACTAGCACCACCCTCCTCATCACTGTAAGAGAAAGACTGATGCTCTCTGCTCACAGTTAGGCCAATTCTGCACCTCTGCAGTATCACTGAGTGCAGTCAGCTGGAAATAATGCCATGAGGTGTGCACAGTGCCTGTTGTTAAAGGAGAGATATGAACTAATAAGAATCTTGCTAGTGAAAGCATCCAAGAGGAGCCCACAGAAGTCACCCTGTGTCAGCAGAGAAGCTGAATGATGGAGCTTCCAAAATGCTCTGCAAATTTAGAACATTACTGGGGTAAGAACAGCATCTGTAGGAACTTCGACCAGTGTAAAATTACACAGGCTCCTAATCCTTCTATCCCAGAGCATGCAATGAGTTCCATATTGAGTCAGAAAAAAAGAGTAGCTCAGTGCTCCAGAGATAGACTATTGCACAATTAGCCCTGCTGTGGAGGCTTATTGTATCAGCTGATGCTGACCACTATCCAGCACAGAAGCCGTGCTCATCACTGGGCTGTTGCAATGAAACAGTGATTATGTACAGCACTATTAACTGTAGTTTTCTTATCTAGTCACCCATTCAGGCAGACCAGAGTTGTTCGGGGTCATTGTCATGGACAGGAGCTAACATTTGAAAAGGTATGTTTCATATACTACTCCCACTGTAAGTGATCATATTATTTTTCTAGGGTAATAAGGTAACAGTTGCTGACATGGAAAAGCAACCCTTGAAAAGAGTTTCATGGATCTTGGCTGTATTGTATAGATTTTCCTACATAGCAATCACAGACAAATTAGAAGGAGCAGTCAGAAAACTGAGTAAGACACTTCACCAGCAAAAGTTTAGAGGGCCAACAGCAGGTTTCACAAACCCTTCCCCAGCAGAGAAATTGATATATCTGTCACGGTCATAGTAATGGTCCAGTCAACAAACTCAAATTGCTGGATTACAGACCTGGCTAAAAGACCTGTTCCTGCAGGCTGATTCTCTAAATTAAGAAAAAATGTTGAAGGAATCAGATATTCCTTAGGTGGGAACTGGTTTATTTATAGCAAATTATCCCTCGACCACATCAGCACCCTCTTCACAAAGTTTCATCACACTCTTCAAACTGTGTTCCTGGTGCTTCAATAGCACATAATTGGCATGCTGAGGCATTCCTCTGCCTCGTCCTTGGGTGCACTTTCATGTTGTTGTTGTTTTGTTTAGAATGATATCCAACATGCAATCTCCAGCAAAACTCATCTGCTAGTGCAGGGGCAGGATCTAAAATAGGATATGTGTTCTAGGTGAATGTTCCTAACTGTGTTGAGAAAAAAGCTGCTGAGCTTTTTTCTGATTTTATTTTTATGGCAATTGACTATCTGTCAACCCTCACCTACATCAGTAAATCTTAAACTAGTATGCAATAAATAAACTGCTCTAGCAGATCATCCACTTTAATTTTTGCTGTGGTATATTTAACACAATGTCACAGACTGTGTACCTTAATCTATCTTAATGGCTGTGCTCTAAGTATTTTGCTGTAGGACACAGCACTCACATTTCCTCCAAGAACATTATGTTGCATGGAGTGCAGTGTTCTGATATCACCGAGTTGTGCTGACTGTGCTTACAGTAATATTTATGACCTGCCAGTATATTAAGAAATAAAGCTAAACAAATTTTCAAGGATTGCTGACAAATCCACTCCGACTATTTTTGCACCTACCCTCTTCATTTCTGTAACAGTTTGAAAGATTTACATTTGGAAGAGCTTGTGCTGTAAGAGGAGGTATCTCCTATTACAGAGATTTCCACTACTTTTCCTGGCATTTGGACTGATCTTTTAAAAAAGGACCCTTCGTTCAAGAGATACATGATGTTTCACCTTTCAAATCTGCAGGATCTAACTGAGAGATGCAGAGCATTCTGCACTGGAAGTAAGAAGCCTGGCTAAGAGCAAATGTGTGAGCCCAGGCATGGTGAAATAAAGACCTGCAGCACTTGCTTCTTGATAGATCCTCTGGTGGCTAACAAGAATGTGCCAAATGGAACTAATGGGAAGGTGCATGCAGGACATCTGGCCTTGGTGTGGCGTCTCTGAATGAGATGATGTCGTATGGTGGCCTTCCCTGCACTGAGAAAATGAGGAAGGGCTCAGCCCTCCTCCCCTGTCTGATGTAGGAACTTCTGTCTTTGAGACTGTGACCACTCTGTCAAAGCTGCTTAAAGTTAGACAAGGAATTCAAGTTTGTGGTGAAGTAGGGAAGGAAGGAGAGGAACCACAAAAACACAGCCTCTCCTCCTGCTCATACATGCTTTGCAAATCAAACACTCCTGAGTGAGACCATGTCCATGCTGGGACGGCTGGCTAGCCCTGTGGTTATGGCAGTCAGCCAATGAGAGGGAATTTTCCAGGTATGGTTGCTGAATTTTGTGTACTGCAACTCACATGTATCATAAGGCTAGCTGGTCCCAAGTAGATGTTCCAGACTGGCCCTGATGCATCTCTCATATGGCTTTGGCATCACCTCTTTTCTGGGAAGCCTCAGCAAAACATGGCAAATTACTCAGAGCCTTCTGCTCCTGTGGAGCTGATGGGGAGAGAAGAGCCACTATTGTACATGGGATATGTCTGTTGTACCTGAATTCACTTCAGATTCAATGCTCACCTAGTTTTTTAGAAGGTAATGAGGTCTTAAGCAGTTTGTCTGCTCAGGGCAGTGTTATGCTGAGAGGACTTCACCTGTACACCTAGGAGAACAGTGCTTGATTTATTTCAATGTGCTTTTAAATATGCCTATTATTTTTGATGCTATCATAGAATCATAGAATCATAGAATGGTTCAGGTTGGAAGGGACCTTAGAGATCATCTTGTTCCAACCCCCCTGCCATGGGCAAGGACACCTCCCACTAGACCAGGTTGCCCAAAGCCCCATCCAGCCTGGCTTTGAATACTTCCAGGGAGGGGGCATCAACGACTTCCCTGGGCAACCTGTTCCAGTGTCTCACCACCGTCACAGTGAAGAATTTGTTCCTTATATCTAGTCTAAATCTACCCTCTTCCAGTTTATAACCATTACCCCTTGTCCTGTCATGATCTATCCTTGTAAAAAGCCCCTCCCCAGCTTTCCTGTAGGCCCCCTTCAGGTACTGGAAGGCTGCTATCAGGTCCCCCCACAGCCTTCTCTTCTCCAGGCTGAAGAGTCCTAACTCTCTCAGCCTGTCCTTGTAGGGGAGGTGCTCCAGCCCTCTGATCATCCTCGTGGCCCTCCTCTGGACCCGCTCCAACAGCTCCACATCCTTCTTGTGTTGGGGGCCCCAGAACTGGACACAATACTCCAGGTGAGGTCTCACGAGAGCAGAGTAGAGGGGCAGAATCACCTCCCTCGACCTGCTGGCCACACTTCTCTTGATGCAGCCCAGGATGCGGTTGGCCTTCTGGGCTGCAAGCGCACACTGCCGGCTCATGTTGAGTTTCTCGTCAACACACACCCCCAAGTCCCTCTCCTCAGGGCTACTCTCAAGCCATTCTCCGCCCAGCCTGTATGTGTACTTGGGATTGCTCCGACCCAGGTGCAGGACCTTGCACTTGGCTTTGTTGAACTTCATGAGGTTGGCATGGGCCCACCTCTCAAGCCTGTCCAGGTCCCTCTGGATGGCATCCCTTCCCTCTGGCGTGTCGACTGCACCACACAGCTTGGCATCATCTGCAAACTTGCTGAGGGTGCATTCGATCCCACTGTCCATGTCACCGACAAAGATGTTAAACAGCACTGGTCCCAGTACCGATCCCTGAGGAACACCACTCGTCACTGGTCTCCATTCAGACACTGAGCCATTGACCGCCACTCTCTGAGTGCGGCCATCCAGCCAGTTCCTTATCCAGCGAGTGGTTCGTCCATCAAACCCATATTTATCCAGTTTATCAACCAGGATGCTGTGCGGGACAGTGTCAAACGCCTTGCACAAGTCCAGGTAGATGACATCGGTTGCTCTCCCTTTATCCACTGTTGCTGTGACTCCATCATAGAAGGCCACCAGGTTTGTCAGGCACGATTTGCCCTTGGTGAAGTCATGTTGGTTGCCACCAATCACCTCCTCTCGATTTTCCATGTGCCTTAGTAGAGCCTTCAGGAGAATCTGCTCCATGATCTTGCCAGGCACAGAGGTGAGACTGACCGGCCTGTAGTTTCCAGGATCATCTTTTTTCCCCTTCTTGAAAATGGGGGTTATGTTCCCCCTTTTCCAGTCAGTGGGAACTTCACCAGACTGCCATGACCTTTCAAATATGATGGATAGCGGCTTGGCAACCTCATCCGCCAGGTCCTTCAGGACCCGTGGATGAATCTCATCAGGCCTCCTATCCTCCAAACACTGCTCAACTTTTGCTTCCTTCAGTGACAATCAAAGAAAGACTTAATTATTTTTTTTCATTTCGCTTTTAGCTTCTTATTAATCCACACAGAAAGTCAGTGAAATTTTCACACAATGTCGTGTTTGTGTTTGTACTTACAACTCTACATCATGGGACATGCAAGCCTCACTCAGTTTTTTTTCCTATTCCATTTCAGTCTTCATGCTGAATATTCTGGTACTAGATCAGCAAAACACTTAAATGTATCCTAAGATGAAGGAGTAACTAATTAATTAAGCTCTCTTAGTTTATATATGTCACATAGCTATATAAAATCTAAATTTAAAAAAGCTATAAATAGAGTCAGTAAATATGATCAATAAATGTTGACCCTGAGATCAGTAAGTTTCATACTGAAGACAGTTGTACAGAGTAACATTATCTCAGTATACTGGAGCTTGGTAGGATCAGGGACAGTCTACTCAACGTCTTGAAGTAACACATTGCTGAAGAGTCTGCGTGACAGTTTCAAAGGTCTTCCCAAGGTGTTGCTAATAAAATGCCTGGAAACTGGTTCTTCATGTTGCATTGATGTATAAGGAGCGGCTGAGGTCCCTTTGTTTGTTCAGCATAAAGAAGGGGAGAATGAGATGTCCCCTACAGGTTCCTCACAAGGGAGCAGAGGGACAGGCACTGATCTCTGGTGACAGCAACAGGACCTGAGGGAATGGCATGGAGCTGCATCAGGGGAGGGTCAGGATGGGGATTAGGAAAAGGTTCTTCATCAGAGGGTGGTTGCCAAGCTGCCAGAGTTCAAAAAACATTTGGACGATGCTCTCAGACATAGGGTTTGAATTCTGGATGGCGCTGTGTGGAACCACCATTTGAACATGATGATCCTCATGGATCCTCTCTGGCTTGGAATATTCTATGGTTTTATGTTTCCATGTGCAGCAGTACAGACCCTACAACTCTCCTGGGACAATCTTTCCACCATCTCATTGAGGGGACTCCACACACAGGATGAAGAGGAGGTGGGACACTCCACAGGTCTCTGTGCCTGGTCAATGGGCAGCTGTTCTATCTGGCAAGCAAAATGTCCCCAGAGAGCCATTCTCAGGAAAGGGGCCCTTGGCACCCCCTCCCTTCCTCCTCCTTCAAAACTGGGGCAACTCTCAGGCCATAGCCCCCAGCTCCCAACACTGCCATGTTTTGGTCACCATGGGACACATTTAGAATCCCATCACTGTGGCCTTCAGATGTCACAAACCACTTCACTGCCTTCTGTTCTGAGCCCTATAAATACAAGGACACTGCGGCTGGAACTCCCGTCGCTGAGTGGAAGCAGACAGTGGTGTTACATTGTGAGATACATGAGAAGTTTTCTTTCAAAGGAGGAAGGATAATCCATTCTCCCATCAAGGAGAGGTGGCTGATGGGCAGGGCTCAATGACATTGAGCAAATAGACGTGGACCTGCCTGAGAATGATGGAGAGCCCAGGGAGGTGGATTCACAACCAAATGAAGAACTGATGGGAGAGGATCCACCTCTGTAAACATGGACCCATCACCAATCCTTCATTCTCAGGTAGCATGCAAAAAGACCATGCCCCAAATATCGAAGGGGTGCTGGGGTCCATCCAGCTTCCCCCAAATGGACTCCTCACTTCTGACGCTGAATATCCTATCCCATAAGTTTACCATTAGCCAGGAGAGTCCCAACTCCATGACCATCCTGTGGGCTCACATGGGACATCTAATTTCTAATAATTCTTCTTTTGACAGCCAAGATTTGTATGAGCCCTTCCTTTCTGTACCCCACCATTATCTCTCCCAAAAACCTGTCATTCTTCTTTGCTGAGTCATGAGAAAGAGGGGTGGGCAGGGACTGGCATCCTCTCAACTGCTGTGCTGGGGCAACAGGAGAAGTTCAGTGGAGGGACCCAATCTCCCTGGGGCCTAGAGGAGATATCAAAGAAGTTACAGAGACAGCTGTTCTTTTTGAGAAGCAGAAGACTTTGGTCCTGACAGGAAGAAATACTGAAGCTCAGCATGAATTTGGGATATTTTATTATTCTAGGATTCTATGAAAATACTCTAGATCACTTTGCTTAAAAAAGACGTGGGACCAAGGTCCCCTGCTAGGAGAAGAGGTCCTTCCCACAGCCAGCAAGCAGCAGGCACACTTTCTGGAAATAGACCATGGATAGTAGAGTAGGATATACCTAAGTATGTGTGCCCAGACACGAATGCCAGACCATCACTGCACTTCTGCAGTGAGAGAAATCCAACAGATACAAAAATCTTTCTAATGGCAGCTGTGTGCATGCAAGTTCTCTGCTGGCTTGTGTAGATGGCCTTTTCCTGGCATCTGAGGAAATACCTAAATCCCATCTCTGCTCAAAAGGAGTCGGTGGGGAAAAGCATTACTTCTGCATGAGAAAGGGAATAGTTGCATTAACTTTGCTGCTGCAGAAACGGTGGGAACTGCATGATTGCTGTGGCTGTCCTGGGCACAGGGTAGGATGGTGCCTCTTATCTGACCTTAGGATGATCCTGAAAGCAGATGCCACATGAGGCCATCTTCTTTTGGCTCCTGCTGTTGAAACAGGCCATGAAACTGAGATGTTCTCTCCACTTCAGGATAATATCTGCCTCCTACACTGCTGGGAAACAGTGTTGAGGGAACAGCTACAGAGCCACAAATGCTTGATGCATGAATTTGGATAAATCACTTAATTCCTTTTCCTTTCCTTCCTCTCTCCTTTCTTCCCCAAATGTTTTAACAGCATTAATTAGGACAGTGCCAATGGGAAGTGGAAGGCTTAAAATCTTAACATGATCTTGACATAGGCCAAGTGCTTTTACTGTGATGTCACAAACCCATAAAAGAATAGAAGCTCAGGGTTAAAAGAGTGTCACAAGATTAAGTAAACTCTGAAATGCTGCTCTGAAAACTATGTAGAATAGCCTAATACTTGGGGAGCTTACACTTCTCTCTCCTCTGGCACAGCCCCGCCATATAAACTAATTTCTTGGAGCTGTGTCAGGCGAGGGTCAGGTTGGGGATTAGGAAAATGTTCTTCACCAGAGCGTGGTTGGGCCCTGGAACAGGCTCCCCGGGGCAGTGGTCACGGCCCCAAACTGCTGGAGTTCAAGGAGCGTATGGACACTGCTCTCAGACACAGAGTTTGAATTTTGAGTGATGCTGTATGGAGTCAGGAGTTGAATGCCATGATCCTTGTGGGTGCCTTATAACTCAGGTTATTCTATGGTTCTGTGATTCCATGTATGGGAGGAGTTAATCAGAGAACATTTCTCCCACTCTTCCCACAAAGTCTCAAAGAAGTGAGGGTGAATAAAGAAGGGTGGCAGGTGCTACACCATGCCATAGGACAAACAAATAACTCCTCTGCTTTCTACATGTCAAGATTGCATGTGTTCCTGGGACCTCATCTCCAAACGCCCACTGAAGGCAGAGAAAATATAGGTCAGGCAAGTAAAAGCTTTTCTGAAAACCTGAGTGTGTCGTGGTGTCCAGATTGTGAAGCACAGAACTTCTGTATCTGCATGTGTGACACGTGTGTATCATGCATTATCTTTATGCTTTTGTGGTCATGAAACCTTTCACGACCATGGCCTTCATACATAATTCTGTTATCTAATTCAAGCGGCCAGCAGAAGGAAATATTGTTTCATATTGCTGTTAACCTGCAGAAGTTGTTGCCACAGGATTGAGTCAAACCAAAAATCACAGCAAAACTCAGTGCACAGGATGAAAAGCATTTCTGAAGGACTCTGAAAGGACTGTAGATAGTTATACGACTCCCTGGTTTGATTTTAGTTCTTTGAGGTAAACAGAAGACAACGAAGGGACAGACAGATTCCCTCTCATCAGTAATCTCCAGCTCTTTTCTGAAGCATTCAAGGCTACACATAGTAAAAGCTGCAATACAGTCAGATAGACTAGGCACAGTACTGGGAATGGTATTTGTATGCTTATCTTCACCTATAAAAATAAAAAAATTGAAGAAATGTTGCAGAATATATCTTACAAGATTGGATTAGATGACCTCTAGAGGTCCCTTCCAATCTCCACAATTCAGTGATACTGTGAAATGCAGTACAAATGGAAAAAACTAACAAATACATAGAAATTACTTTTAAAATGAAATAAAAATTATACTGTGATTTGTAACTATTATTTTTATATATTAACTATGAAAAATGGTTCTGAAGAGCTTTTCATTAGACTTCAACAATCCAAATAACAACTCTTGCAGTCCATAAAGCACAATTCCTGGGAAGGCAGGCAACTAACAGATCCCAAGCACTCAATTTTTAGAATTTTTTGAGGACAGAATTTCTACTGTAATAGTGCTCCCTGTGAATGTTTACTCATTTCTGAAGCTGACAGATCACTAAAGAAAGTTGTTCATATTACAAGAAATCTGATTGTGATCCATATTGGGGGTTTAAGTTGTAGAAAACATCAAGGATTTAGTGAAGTCTTCCCAGGAAACAGATTTTTGGGCTGGTAGCTGCAGAGCAGTATTTCTGACTGTTTATGCTCCTTTTGAGTGCTCTGCACCAACATGCATCCATGTACGTGCTTGCACTCTCTATAAAACACTGTATCCAGATTTCATATTTTTGCACCATATTTTCATTTCCTCTATGGTGCAAATATGCATGGCACTACTTTGAAAGCTACTGTATCTGGGAAACCACCAAGGAACTCTTGCAGACAGAAAAAAAAACACAAAGGGAACAATTGCAAAGATTTATTTAGCGCATTCTGTGCTTGGCACTTAGAAACAGAGTTCCGTGCATAGGGCAAATCTTTATACACCTTTTTCTTCATACATATTTTACATACCATTTTTATTGCCCTCTTATATTCATAATATTGACTCCCCCACTAGGCATATAAATACATTTATCTACAACACCTCACAACAAATCTCAATAATATCTGTATTCTGTTACTTGGTATTTGCATTTTCACACAACTTAAATGCATAGTTTGCACCAAGCTACAACTGTTTTCTTATTTTTAAAGGATTTGAAGAAGAAGGAAAAAAAAAAAAACAGAAGAAAATAAAACAGAAAAGAAAGTTGATTAAACAGAGCTCCCATGGCAGGCAGGAGGTTGGAGAATACTTGACCTCGTTACTGAAACGCTAATGGTTTTCTATGGCAACTCTTGCATGCAAGGTGAGGGAGGCCAGCTGTACCGCTGTAGAGCAGAGCTCTCATTTCTCATTGTTCTTCTCCATTAACTCAGTCTGGAGAGTTTCCTCCCATTGAGTTGAGTGCTACAGGACACATGTTCCCCACAGAGGCTTTTGTTCTTTTGGTTTGGGTGCATTCCTTTGGGCAATGTCAACAAGAGCTTAGCTCCCTCTCCCTCTGTGCATCTTTCCAAAGATGCTTGTGCGAAGCTTCCAACCCTGCTCATGTCTGAAGCTCACTTATGAGTTAACAATTTTCTCACTTCTCTCTCTCTCATCTCTGTCTGCAGGCTGAGTATTAGTAGGCTCGACTCACACAAAGAAAACACTGGTCGGGCAGAGTTGTAGTGAAAATACAGAAACCTCTTTGGGAAGAGAAGCTCCAACTCAAAATTGCCATTCCTGTGCTACAGTAGAAGGGCCACAGGCTGCTGATGGCTTCAGAAACAGGCTGAGCTGCTCCAGCAGTGAGGGACAGTTCAGGAAGGGGAAGGCCTTTAAAGCTTTGGCCCATATTGGGCAGTGCAGCTTCAGGACAAAGTCTTGGGAGACTGCCTTTCTTCAACACCCAGAGAAGACAGCACAAGGACACAGATTCTTGTTAAAGTCATGCCCTTCTTTCTGCAATGTCCAGAAGGAGCAGACACTCCATGCCAAGTCCAGAGGCACTGGGTTACAACAGGCTGCAATGGCTGTCAGTGGAGGTTTTCCACGAGGTTCGGTGGTGCATACCTCGGTGGTTTGTGTTCTTATCATTACAATACTAGTACTTTATAAGTCTGAAAGCAAAAAGGTATTGGGATGGGTTTGCCCATGGAAAAAATGAAGGTCTGACTGCCTTCCACACCAAGGAGAGGCAGTGCTGGTTAGACCATGTGCACAGACATCTGTGAGGAGGATCCCTGAACAGCACCATACTGTCTGTTGTCACAGGCGTTGGCCGTCTGCTGGTTGCCAGAGGGAGGACTGATCATATGCATCCCATGATCCATCCCTGTGGAAAGGTATTGCCTCTCTCCAAAGGCCCCACTGGATGGGGAAGAGCAGAGTAAAGTGCTTTGGGAAGTGGTGAGTTTCTCTGGGCTTGCCGCCAGCCTTGGGGAAGCAGGGAAATTGTATCCATAGAGGTTGTAGGGATTGTGCAGGGAGAAGGCATTGTAGGAGCTCTGCTGCATGTGGCTTCCACCAAACATGTGTGAAGAAGAGGAGGTGGATGCAGGGTTGCCTGCCTGCATGACATATTGAAACTGGGAGCTGGGGAAGGACCCCAGCTGGCTACTGTAGGCCTCCATCTTGCTGTTGCTGGGCAGAGAGGAAGGAGTCGGCATTCCTGAGATCAAAGATGGAGTCCTCTGAGGCATGAAGCTTTCAGAGGTCTGTGAGGCAGAAGCGGTGCCACTCTGCAGCCGGTTGTAGCCACTGTCACCCAGCCCCGGGTAGCTCTGCAGGGCAGCCATGTTGCTTCTGGCACATGGGGGGTAGTCAGACAGGTTGAGGTTGCAAAGCTGACTCTCTCGGCAGCCAACATTGAAAGTGTTGGGAGCCAGATGAAAGGCTGGAGGGGAGCAGGATGGAGAGAGAAGGTGAGAGGAAGCAGAGGGTGATGGAGTCCCTGTGCTGGAGGTTGTCGGGGAGGTGCCTGTGCTGCCTCCTGCAAAACAAAACACATGGGAGGATGTTCAGAGCCTGGGATCACATGTGAAAAACAAGACAGTCTCATTAAGAAAAAGCTTAGTTTAATAAAGAAACAAGGGTGGTTAAATGGCCACTGGAAAACTCAGCCTCTCTTGACAAGGGCCTTCACTTTATTAATAGCATCCCTTGGTCTTTCCTGCTGCTTTTTTGTTGTGATTCTTTTTCAGTGGGGATTTTCTTCCCTTTAGAAATAGAAGAGGGAGGCAAGCATAACGCAGAGCATTGCAGGGCAGAGGGAAAATCTACAAGGAAGCATGGCTCCATCAGTCAGGAGATCTGCTTTGTCTCCTCTCCTGGGCTCCAGAAAGACTACCAGTCAGCAAACCTTACGGCCCTGCTACAAACATGTTTTATTGTCCGCTCTAGGGTCTTGTGGCAGGAAGCAGCTGAAAACATGTCGGACTTCTGGTCTGTTCAACAACTTTGTTGGATAGCTCGTGGTTCAGAGGTATTGATTTAAGCCAGAAGTAAGGCTGAAATGAATGGACAGGGTTTTGAGCTGAAGCCGGTTCCACAAAGCCAATAAAGGGGATATATCAGGATTTTAACTCGTGTTTTATCTTTAAAGGGATTCCATATGTTGTATCGCTGATGTTAACAAAATATTGATATATATGCATGTCAGTAGTATTGATATATAATACATTATTTATGTTACAAATTATAGAGTTAGTTAATTATTTTGCACAGCAGGGATATTGATGTGTTCTGAGCCAGAGAGAATGGTACTACTTGGTAATACCACCAAGAAAAGTAAATAACTGAAGATATGTGGTGATTTAAAGAAGTTGATGACACAATTCAGAGTTTGAGAAGAGATAATTATTGCCAAGGTTATAAGAGAGAGGAAATGTCTTTGGCCAATCAGGAAAATCTCTGCTTAATGGAATGCTGATTTCTACCATGAAACATCTTTTTTTTTTTTTTTAATTATCGTTATTTTTGTTGAATGGGTCTCTTTGCATGAGTTTCTATTTCTGTATTAGAGCAACTAACACTGAAGATTATTGCAAAAGAAAAAGAGATGCTAGTGAAGTGAGTTGACTAGAGGATCAGTAGAATCAGGGACACTAGGAAGACAATTGGTAAGGCAGCATTTTGGAAAGGCTAGAAGATGACAGGTTAGAGATTAAAGGTATGAAAAAGGAGATGTTAGAGTGGATGACTGGATTTTAACCAGGACAAAGATTGCACATTAATAGCCCAAAAGAAGGGACAGCTTCGTCTTGCGTTGTCTTGTAGAAACCAAAAAGCAGAAGGATTTTAAGACCATTCTAGGTCTGCTGCCAAAGGGGAGAAGAACAGAATACAATATTGCATGATACAAGAAAATGGGGTGAAGGCTAAGGTGATTAAGGGATGCTCTAGAAAGATAGGTTCTGTGTCACTATATGGCAGTAAGAATGTGAGATTGTCTGATTCTTTCTAACACATCTATTATTAATATTTATTTTTATCTTAAAAAAAAAGAAAAAAAAAGACAGAAACGAGAAGAAAAGCAGCCTTGTGTAAACACAGCCTGGATTGGCTGCAGTGACCCAGGCAGAGCCTAGAAAATGTGTGTTTCTATGTTGCATAGTCTAAGTAGTCATTCCCTTTATCAGCCATGGGAATGAATGCTTATTGCTAAGCATTTTGTCATTTATTCAGAAGCCTGAAAGAGAAGCATTGTGTCAAATCTCAGTTAGAATTAATAAGAAAATTTCAAATTTCAAATGACATCAAGGATTCTCTATATTCCTTTTTTTTATAACACTGAAATGCTCAAACCTGCTAGGGCATTTTATTTCCAGAATTCAAAAACCTTTTGTGTGAGTTTGTAACTCTGTATTGATTATAGAAGGTACAATTCTCTGGTACATTTAAAGTCTCTCACAGACAATCCTCTGCTAATTTTGTTGTGGTAGGTTAAGACAGTACCTCCTCTAGCCTTTCTCCCTGTCTCTCTGTTACAGGTGGTCAAAACTGCGACAGGGACAGCAGAAGAGAGTGTGTCCCCTGCACAAGCAGTTTCATTAAAGATGAGTCTGAACCCAGGTGTACCACTAAACATACATATTTTCTTGTTAGTCCTACACTAAGGAGGGTAACCTCTGACAGACAGGGCAGGCAGACAGCTAAGTTCATCTATCATCAGTCATCTATCAAAGCCCAAAATACAGAGGTCACATAATCACAAACCAAATACAGCACAGAGAGAGATGTATTTAAGCAACAGTAATCACACACTTATGTTTGATTCTTTACACCACATATTCCATGAACAAACTTCAGACTGTGACTAATTTGTTGACAGTGTCTGGAAAATAAGTAAAAATGCATTTTTTTAATCATCGGTTTGAAAGAAAAAAATGCAGAATAGATGATTAACTGCAATGTCTCCATTTCAGTCTGCCTTTATCCCATAGTTAACCAGAGAAAACTATACAGGAGAGGAGCACACACACCAGTTACCTTCAGCATCAGGCTTTAAATATCTGCTAAGGAAACTGTGATCCAGAGGTAACCAAGGATTTGGCTTCACAGAGCAAGAGATAGATCTCTGATTAACAAATGCAAGGGTTTCTTAATGGTTCCAGAACTGAAGCACTGAATTGCACATTTCAGGTTACCCTAAAGTAATTGCAGTGATGCTACTCTTACTTATAGCTATTTGCAGGCCAACAGAAACAAAAAAAGAAATAAAGAAGTGACAACACAGTAATTATGAAACACTCAAAGTAAAAAAGATCTGTCTCTGTAATTTTAATATAATGAGGTGAGGGATTTTTCAGCAGGAGCAAATGCCAGACATGATGAGCTTCAAGAAAGCTTTGCTGCAAATGTCAGCCATAAGGATAAAATATATCACACTTCTACTGCAACAGAGCATTGTGCAGAATACAAAAGTTTCTGATCACTTGCAGAATAATCTTTATACCCTTTATTGGAATGGAAAACACTACAAAGCAAGACATATCAGCTCATTTTATTTAGAAGTCAAACAGCTCTACTCTTCTCTCAGTGGTGTTTCTGGTCCATATTTGCTGGAAGCTCTAAGTATGGGTCAAATGCAACCTGGGCTTTTGTGAAGTCATAGCTTGAACTGTAGTTGTTATGAGGTCAGATAGATATGCCTAGAGATGGCAGCAAGCCCAGCTAGCATATCCACACCATACTGTAGTCTCAGATGCACAGAGGTGCATGTCATTTTAATGGAAGGCATGGATACAAACCAATTTAGTTAAACTGATACACAACGCTATGCTTAGGTATTGATTAAGTCAACTGAAACCATATTTAAGCAAGAACAAAAAGAATCTCTCAATAATTCTCCTATGATCCTCTTCTCTACCTACTATTGCCCTTGGAAATAATTGCCAATACCAATATCATTCACCATTGTTGTCTCGGTACCTCTCTCCTTCACACTTATCATGGCTCTAAAGTGACTAATTACCACTGTCACTGGTCTTTAGACCATTTCTGGCCCTGCATACATTATGTCCAGAGCTCTCTGTCTGGGCATAAATGTGATAACAAAGTTGACCTTATCAAAGGGACATTTCCAAGGACAGGAGATGGAGAATGATCTTGTGCAAGAAAGGTCAAAACTTAAAACTGGAATGAGGAGGAAGAAATCTTCGGTGAGGTGGGAAGATGGGAAGAAGACTGAAATCATCATGGAACAGAAACATCATGGAGAGGGTGGGATGTAAAAGCAAATCTTTCACATACCAGTTTCTCTCCTCTTATGAATGTATTATAGAAATATGGGCTCTGCACCATAATCAAATAGCCTATCCCCAAGGATTAGGAAAGCACCTACAGCTTCTCATCTGGGTAAAATAAGAACTGTCATTAAAATTTCACCTTATGTAGCTTATGACCAGTCTTCCTTTCCCATCACCTGTGTCCTCCTAAGCCTTAGTAATGGTATTGAGGCTGAGGGAACTGGGATTGCTCAGCCTAGAGAAGAAAAGGCTCACGGGAGACCATACTGCTCTCTACAACCACCTGAAAGGAGGTTGTGGTGAGCTGGAGATTGGCCTCTTCTCCCAGGTAACTAGTGATAGGATGAGAAGGAAGGGCCTCAAGTTGCTCCAAGAGAGGTTCAGGTTGGATATTAGGAAAAAAATATTTTCGAAAAGAGGGGCAATGCATTGGAAAAGACTGCCCAGGGAAGTGGTGGAGTCACCGTCTCTGGAAGTTTTCAAGAAAGGGGTAGATGTGGCACTGAGGGACTCCAGTTTAGTTGACATAGTTGTGATGGCATGAGAGACTGCTTCCAAACTTTTTGTCTCAAAGCTTGCTGTGAGAACTTTCTGTCTCAAAGTTTGCATGAAGGCCAGCAGACATTGCCTGAAGACTTACAGCCTATCTCTGTCTATGTGTGGTTACCAGGGGCAAAAAAAGTTAGGACCAAGGAGAAAACCACTTCTGCCAAGGCCAAGCAGCCTTTCAGTGGTCACGCCCTTCCAGGGACCCTCCAAAAAGGAGATACGCTTACACACTGGTGAGCAAGGGTGCAACATCTGCCACTTACTTAGGGGCCTAGGACTGCCATGATGGCGTAGAAAAGAGTATAAAATACCCCTCTAAACAAAGAACTTGTTGTTGTTGGTTGCTGTCGTTGCTGTTGTTAAGTTGCTTTGCCTTCTTCTTTGTTGTCTTCTTCCTCCCGTGGACCTGAAGACTTCCTCGGACGGACAGACCAGCGCACAACGGAATAACACTGGATTCATGATGGTGACTATTCTTCCTTGCTTCTTATAAAGAACCCTTGCTTTTATTTCCTGTGTTTTTACTATCGCCTACCTTCCCTTCCCCGTCACCCTGACTAGAATTTGTAAGTTTGTTTGGTTGAATAACCAATTTGTATGGTTGGACAACATTTGGCCTCATTTGTGTCTTAATTTCACTCCAGATATATCAAAGAATCACCTATTGCTCCAATAATTGGAGCGAGACAGATGGGCTGACAGCTGGACTAAATGACGACTCTTCTCCAACCTTTATGATTCCACGATACTGTGTCTCCATTATGTTTCAAGCAGACTCTTTCTTTTACTTTTACCTACACTGAGCTTGTGTTAAGGATAATTTCAAGATAAACTGCAAACACAAACATAGCCAGTTCAAGAGTATGATGTTCCTTAAAATGAGGGGCTGCAGTGTTCCTGAAGCACCTAGCATGCCAGAATGTCCAAAAGCAACAGGGACCCGTTCTGCACATGCCAGGCCACATGGGGAACTTCTAACACTGCATTGTAGATGGAAAACATCTGCCAGTAGCCAGTGTTAGCCAAGGGAGCCTTCTGGCAAGAGGTAGGTAAAGAGGAGACCATCAGAGCCAAGCGAGTCTGAAACAATTGCTTGTGGAAAATTTTCTGGGATCTCTCTTATGAATGACATCACAGTAGCCAGTTGACCCACAACTTATCTCAGACTCCTTTATCTGAAAGATGCACATAAATCACACTTTGGACTCCATTGCAGCATACTTTCCTTGCTAATGTTTCCAGACATCAATTGCTTCCATCACCTGCAGTGCTTCCATACAAACCTCTCGGTCCCTAAAGTCGTTATTCAGTGCACAGGAGGAGAGCAAGCATAAGCTGGAGTTGCAGTCAGCACAAGAATGGCATCAAGGCTATGCCCTATACAACAGCAGGGTTTCATTGGACAACTGCACAAAAGATCCTTGCTGATTGTTCCCTAACATCACTTCTCTAACATCACTTGATGACATCTCCATGCGTGTGTCTGAGCTCCTGATGGTGCGAGAAAGGGGCTGAAGCCAATAGTCTCTGTGTCACACTTCTCCTGGTGCTTTGATTGAGCTAATAAGCTCTCCTGAGAGGCAGTTTATATTCACTCAGGCACAGAGCCATGCTAATGCTGCTCTCTAGCTTTCCAAATGGAGCTGGCCGGGAGCTGGCATGTGTCTGGCCAGAACAGAACACAGACATAGGAGCCTGCCCATGCAGATGTACTCTAAGTTACTTCTGAAAGATCTGGACATGTACACATACATAAAGGGATTTTCTAAAGCATGGGAGAGTCCAACTCTTCCCACGTTTTCACAATATTTTACTCTCGGACACAACAGTAAATGCATATGACGGTATGCTTGCGGGAAAACAAACTAGAACAAAGAAGTAAAATTCTTTTCTCGTTCTGTGTATTTACATGTACATGCACCCCAAGTATGGATTAAGAAACTTAGTCTCCATCTTCCAAGTTACTGTACCTTTTATGGCAGAACAAAAATGAAATACTAGTCCAAAGGTGGAAAACTGAGATGATTATGAGGAAGAGATTGTACAGATTGCCAGGTGATTTTATAAGCTATCTTACTGATAGCTTATGAGGCCAGAGGGTGCCACTATCAACGCCTCATCTCATGTCCTTGAAGATCCAGGCCTAGCACAAGCCTGGATTTATTCCTGCTTCAAACAACACATGCCTTGAGGCCTGCTTGCATCTCCAGGTGTCTAAATACAAAATCAGATGTCACTCCTGCTCCTACATTTCTAAACAACTTTTGTCTTGTAAGCATAACCACCAGCCTGAAGTCTTTCCTCCCATTCCTGTCTTTCCTATACTAAAATCTAAAACCCTCAGAAGAACTGAAAGGTCCTTCACCACTTCCTTCTTACGGCACTACTACTGCTTCTAAGTTGCATCTTCACCACCATGGAAAACTAAACAGCTTTGATATTTCCTCCTAGGTCTCTCATTGAGGAAGGGCAGGGCCATGACATGGTCTATGACAAGGCAGGGTCATATAGCAAGGGCAGGGCCTATGACATGCTGCAGTTTCCTTTGATTCTTTCCCAATTTCAAGCAATGAAAACTTCCCTCTTCCAGGGGAATGAGAGCCATATCTGCCTTCATGGACTCTAGCTGTTTGTTTTCTCTCTAGAGTCTTTGGCCAATTATCAAATTATGAAACTGCTGGTAAAACTTTTAAAAGGCCCAAATGAGCCCTAAAAGCAATTACGTGTTGAATTGCTGTGTTGGTAGGGGAAACATAAAGAGTTCTTTGTAGTTCTTTGAGATACAACTTAGCACAAAAAGGATGGTTACAGCAATAGATTAAAGGGGAAAAATATGTATTATATGGCACAACAGGAATGATAGGAAACTTTCTTTAAGGTTACAAAACCATAGAGACATATTTTTTATAAAATTCCCTCAAATTATGGGAATCTATGGGCTTAATGGTAAATCTAGAACAATTCTGAGTAATATTTTACTTCTCTTTAGGTCCTCTGAATTCTGTAACACAAACTGATCAGTCAGAAACTTTGAGATAAAACTTGTCTCAGTTATCCTCCAAGAAAAAATACTTTCAATATCTAATGGTGAAAACCAACGCTTCTTTCTAATGCAGACTAGCATTCCAAAAAACTACAATCCGGGGCTTCTAATTTTCATTCCCACCTATACCCAGAGCACCAAGAGAGTTTTCCCAAAAGAGACAACATCCCCTTCCCGGTCCCCACAGGCTATCTTTAATGCGATGGTTTTTGTTCCTCATATAAATGCAGTTTTCTAGGGCCAAATTTGCAGTCTCAGGAGAAGAATTTCAGGATGTGGCTTTGTCTTGTGCATAGACAGCTGTAGAGCAGCTTATATACTGTTTTTGTAAAGTATACGTCAGCTCCTACAGAAATATTTCCTATTTCTCTTAAGGTGCCAACATTGACAGATGTGTCATGGAATGGAAGGTGCCCCAGGAGATGACATTGAATGAAAAAATACGCAGAAAAGGACTCCCCGTGACACAAATCCTTATGAGACTAGATGATCTTGTAGATCCTCTCCAACCTAGCGTTTCTGTGATTCTATTCTGTTCTAAGTCACTACAGTAGCAAAGAACTTTGAAAAAGATGCTGCAGCTTTACAGTTGAGATTAACAGACATCATGGTGACTTCTTCGGTGGTGGGAAATGTGAACTGAATTGAGAACCTCTTCTTTCGTTCTTGCTGGACTCTGATTTGGCCCAACACAGGCCCTGGAAGCTCCAGCACTTTCAGCAATAAAAAAACACAGTAAAAAACAATAAAACTCCAAAAACACACTGTGATTCAAAATTTCTGAATTGAAGAAAAGTGTCATTGTGTCATGTTCAAGGCACATACCATGTTCCACTTGTAAGAAAATGACATGACGCCCTGAAGAAATTGTTCAAACCTGCAAAGAATTGTTGCTCCCTTTCATTCACATGAAATCTGATCAAAATTAATGGAACAACAGAGATTTAGGCATCAGCAATTAGGCTTCAGGGTAAACACTTATCTGAAATAACGAAGTGCTCCAGGCTCCTTTCAGGTCATCAGAGAGAGGCAAAAGCTTTGACTCACAGATCCCCATGTCACATCTGGGAGGGTATTTTAACTGTGAAAGATGTGATCTTGGAGCACCAGCAATACCTCTTCCCTGAAGAAAAACCATCTGCAGTTCTACCAAGATGGAACTGGAACCATTTATTCTCTGTTGCTTTGTTCAGATGAAGCAATCTACTAGCCATTTGAAGTATGCAGCATAAACCAGCACTTGATCCCAATAACTCTGGCAACAACTGCTCTGTTTCCAGTCTCCTCTTCAAGGTCAAAAGATTCAAGAAGATAATTGAGACCAAACCCATGAACCTGACCTCTGCCAATAGCCTGGACTATTCACAATTGATTACAAAACAAAGCAGCATCCAGATTATCTTGGTGGCATTGCTGAAAGAACTGATGGCTGCAGTTGAGGGGCATGTGGCCAAGCAGATGTGTTCATGGGTTGTTCAGCTTCCTTTGACATCAGCAGCTCCACTCTCTTGGGAGACACTGTTTTGGGGATCTGGAATCTCGGATAAAGCCAAAAGGATCTTTATGCCTCAAAATGCCTCTGATGTCAAGTTCTGGAGAGTTCAGTCTTGCCTTCACTTGACACCAATACACATTTGTGCATTCATGATTTTGTTTGCAGATGGGTGCAATCAGGGTGGCTCTCTGAACACCACGCCCAGCAAGGAGAACAGTGTACCAAAGGAGAAATTAGTATCAAGCAGTACAGACAAACCTTGGCAAGACAGCAGTGCTGCCTGCAGAATCAGGGTAATGTTTACAGATAGAGAAGCTGGAAAAGCAACAGCACCTCAGTTCAGAGTATTTGTCTCCCATCTGCTAATGTATCATGCAGCCTTAAGGTGTGTCTGGACATATTGCTGCTACAAGAAAATTTTGCTCCTTTCCAGCAGCAAATGAGTGGATTGAACCTCTTCCATACAGAGGAGAGGGAACCTTTTCTGCATATCCTTGTCAGCACAAGACCACAGTGTTACAATTTTCTCTCTTGGAGGAAGATGGTAGGAGTTGTACCCAAATGCCAGTTTGTGCCAGAGAGGAGCCCACTATTTAGCCTCTGCTCTGCCCTTTTAGATAAATCACAAGCTTTTGATGCTAAGCTCAACAACCATTAAGGATGATTTCGCAGACTGCCTAATAGGTGCCTACATACCTGAGATCCCCAGGGCAAGATCAATGGAGATCAAGCTGTTTTGAATGAAAGCAAGTGGTAGAGGGGCCTCAGCAAAGACACCTAGAAATGTGAGGAAATCCCATTTGAAAATTAAGATGCTTTTAGAGTTCAGCATTTGGAGCTAAGATGTTTGACTCTTGTGGGTTTGGTGTGCATGTATCAAAACAATGATTTAATGGAGAAATTAAATTTTATATGCTGTGAACCTGCTGATATACCACGCCATGTAACTCTCGTACTTGACCTAAAGTCTTGCTTAGAAGGCGGTTCTTTTCACCAGTTGCCAAGGTACCTCTGATTTTCATTTTTGCCTAAGATATCAACTTTTATGGGAAGGATCCAATGCTGATCACTATTCTACTATTGTCACAGTGTCTTTCTAGTCTCTATGTCCTTGCAAAGCTTACAGTCACTGATAGCAATCTGCTCATCTCAGCATCCTGTGGGAAACTGTATATCACATAGAAGCCAGCAATGGCTCTTTTTACTCTTGGAAAGCGACACAATCCAGAGTTATTGGAACTCCTATTTTCTCTGCACCACCCCACCCTCACCCCCCCCTTCTTTTTTTTTTTTTTTAAATGCTCCCCTTTAAAATAGAGAAACTGAGCCACATATTTTTAGTAATGAGAGTCTGGATGAAGTTCAAGCTAAATTTTGAAAATATATTCCAATTAAACTCTTTAATAGATTCTTGGCTTTCCCCACATCTCATTGCCATGTGCATTCAATAATCCCAAGCCCCCTTTTTCCCTGCTAATAAGTAGACTGCGGAGTGGCTGACATCATTCTCCAGAAGGTCAGCCTCTCCTGAACTGCTGCTTTCTGAGCATCTGTAAGTTCTGTTTGGGGGGGCTTTTAAAAAGCTGGCTGGAGCTCTGCTGTGATAGTGTCAAACATGGTCCTTGCCCTGGTAAAACTGTGATGACTTTTGCATTGTGTGGTACAAAAGAGAGGTTTTGTGCTCAGGCCAGGAAGGTTCACTGACAGAAATGGCGTGTTCTTCTCTTTGGTAGGACAGCACAGTGATCACAGAGTTATGGAGACTTACTGATGTGCTTTACTGCACCAGCAAGACATGGAAGTACAGTTTGTGAACTGCTAGTATCCGTCATCAGACATCTGTGATATCAGGCTCTTCAGCTTGTGTGGCAGCTGAAACCTATCATTCTGTAAATCAAAAAGTTATTTAATCCCTGTACGAAACAGCTGCATCCAATGCTCCAAGTACCGATTCTCTGTGTCACTGTGGCCCTAGCTCAACATATAGCTTGGGCCAAATGAATGAGTAAAACACTGGGATGCATGTTTAACAGGAGAAAGGCTAATGTGGAAAAAATTATAATACCTTTAGATAATTGTATCATGTGGCTGCATCTGGAATACTCCGTGCAAACTTGTTTTTGAAGAAACGATTAAGGTCCTGGAAAACCTCCCAGTAGAAGTGAAATAAAATTACTTTCTGTATTCACTGTGAGAAGCACGGATGAGAGACATAAAAATCCATAAAATAATTAATTGCATGAAGAAGGTAGATGGAAGGGAACTTGTGTCCTGCCTATCTCATTGCATCCCCAAAAAAGGGATAAACATTCAGCTAGAACAGAAAAATCAGAATGAAGTGTCTCACACAGTTGTGCCACAAAAACATGGAAACCACAGCTACAAGAGTCCATCAAGTGACATAAAGTTACCATGTATTCTTTTCTCTGCAAGATAGTATTGGCCATAGGGATTTACTTCTTGATGTTCTTTTCGATTAGCTGTGCAAACCAAGCTTCCTTTCTTAAGTATATTCTCCAGCCCATAAATCATTCTACATTTTTTCCCCTTAATTTCTTTCCGCCCTTAAAAATATGTACAGTAGAAGACAATATTATAAGATCAGTTTGCAGTCAGGAAGCTGTCTCCCAAGTGCTTCCCACTATTGTTTTTTTCTTCAATGAAGATTGCATGTCCCTGTTTATCACTGCTTGTGCAGTTGCTTATCCGCCATGATGTCCAATCTTTGTCAGTGCCAATGCTTTCCAGCATACTCAGTGAGTATGTACACCCCATGTTTTGTTCCTAGACACTTGATATCGTATCTGGCTGAACTTAAACCTATGCTTTGTTTGAATGCATGTAGGTTATCAAGCAATCCCTACTGTTCTTCATACCCTTGTCTTCATCATCACTGATGGCTTTGCAGTCTGTATGAGATTTGTACCTTTTAGCAAATGCACAGTTTTAGTTGGTTCTGGACCAGCTAGTCTAGGAAATAGTATCTGCAGAGAAACAGTGATACTGTCCTCATTGGATGGTGTTTTCACATTTATCATCAGCTTTCATAATTACTCATCAGCTTTGAGATCAACCTGCTACTCATTTCTTCAGATATGCAAACTTTTTCAAGCTGGCACACATGGCGTTAAGGTATATGCTCTAAAAATCCTTCACACTATACAGTTATTTTTATCAGTCAAATCTCTGACCCAATCAGAAAATTCTGTTAGATTTGTCTGACAAGACTGTTTAGGAAAAGGTGGATAAAATTTTCATTTCACAAAAAAAAGTACCAAAGGACAAAAGAAAAGATAAGAATCCATAGTAATCCCCAGCATGTAAAAATCCAGCTGGAAAGTAGAAAGTGCACCATATTTATACTGCTAAAATCCCAAGCTTCTGCCTCAGAGAGCATCATTTTTCCTACCACAATAAGGGGGACTCATCCGTAGAAAATTAGGGCTGAATTCCACAGTCCCTGCAGGGAATCTGTTCCAGCACTCTGCTAGACATCATGCAACTGGAGCCTGTTACTTCTTTTCCTATCCATCACAGACAGCATCTTATTTCAGTGCCATTATGTCCTCCGTATTTACCTTCCAGCCCGAAAAACCACAACTTGCTCCTCATCGGTGAAGTTTCTTCCTAGGCATGAGGTCATTTTCACTGCTTTCATCTCAACTCAGTGCAGTAAGCCTGCACTCCTCAAGCTGCAATGGACACGTCTAGGCTTCATGGAAAGCCACAGCAGAGAGAAGTGATGAAGGAAAACCCACACATCCCCAAAGTCTCCTGTAACTCCAAGGGCAGTTTCCCACAGCCAGCCCTGTAGCGCACCTTGCTGGTGCCAGGTGTTCTGCTCAGCAGCAGCTGATTTTCTTCTCATAGTCAGGAGTTAAAATTGTGTGTGTCTATACCTTGGCTTTGCACCTGTTGCTGAGACCAGGGCTCAGCATGTCACAACAACCACTGGAGAGGGGAGCACTACGGTGCAGGGAGTATTTCTGATGCACTAACTTGAGGTGGCTTCACTCAGCTAAACGCAGAGCTCAAGAGCACTGTTTTCTAGCGAGTTAGTAATTTTTGAGACTGACCTGTGGACACAGCTTTATCTGGGGCTGCCCTACTCTTACTGGTCCATAGTGCAGCAGTGGTGATCTGCACAGAGCAGGCTGGTCACAGGGTACTGGCTCACTTCCTGGATTTTCAGCTGCCAAACTATATTAAAACAAGCTAAAAATACATTAAATATTTTCCTTTCCTAATATTACCTTACCACGTAAGCAAGAGCTGGACTTGCCACCAGGATGTTATCTGATAACCACTGAGAGGGGAGGGGAGCCATGCGAGCCCGAATGGGAGGTGAGCTGGGCCAGCCAGCCGCCAGAGCTGGGAGGCTGCTCCAGCAAGGATGACCAGAACGAGAGGCTGCTACGATTCTATTTAGGTGGGTGATGAAAACCTTTCTGAATCCCTGCTTTAACCCATCTCTGACCACACACCCCACGACAAGTGCTCCTCAGTGCACACCCCTGAGTCTCTGCAAAACACCTCTTGCCCCACACCGCGCCAGATCCCCAGTGGACAGCCTCCAGTCTCCCTCTGGAGCAAAACACGTCATCCTCAGGTGGATCCATGGTCTAGAGGGAAGCTTTGGTTTGATGTCCAGCTCAAGCTGGAGGGACTGGAGAATGCGCTCTGCTGCACCTGGCACTCATTCGTTTTTGACTGTTTAACCTCACAGGTGTCACATCTAAAGATACTTTTGCTTTGTCTCTTTTGTTGCATTTATATCAGGGGGAAAAAGTATTAGGTTGCAGTGATATCTCTGTTCTCACTGATGACTGTTTTTAACTAGAAAGAATTGCAGCAAAGTCAATGGGAAAATCGTATCTGCACAAAATAAAAACGGTATCACAGCTTGAAACTAGAGATGAAAGCCCTGTTTAACAAATGAGAGATATAAAGGGCAGAAGCTATGAAAAGACACAGCATGAACAACTGGAAAACACTTGGCCTATCCGATAATTCTTCCCAGCCTCATATTAACAGAAAGTCTCTCCGGCAAGGCCACCGGATTCTGCAAGCAAGGCAGTGTGATCCTGGGGGAGGTGTGTGGGGCACATTTCTGACCTCCTGAAGCTCACAGAGAACATACATCCCTCCCCATTGTGTTTCCATGCAAATGACAAACTCTAACTGTAAATGGTGATCAACGCATCTGACATGCTGGAATATTCTGTTGTCTTTGCATTTAACTCAATCCATGCTGTGCACATGGACTGGTTCACCCAGTGCTGCACTCCTTCCTGCTCTGTGTTCAACCTCTGAGAACACCAGGGAGGTGAGGCAGCTGCACGGCACCTCACAATGTACAGCCTCTCTGATGTCTCCTAGCTGCCATCCATCCTCTCTGCGTCCTCTCACAATCATCGAGAGTTCAACAAGGTGTGTGACCTCCCTGCCAAAACAAAGGATATTGCTGCTCTCGCACCCTCCTCTCATGCTTTTTCTACAACCCTATACACTCACCTTGCTGCTTCTGCATGGCGGTGAAATCTTCAAAGGTGAGGGTGCGCACAGGAGGCCTCCAGAAGGCGTATGTCTCCATGATGGCCTCCAGCCCCGTCCTGTGAAGAGGAATAAAACAAGAAGAATATCAGTCAGCTGGCAAAGGTATTGGCACCCAGGAAAGAGAGCTCTGATTTCGCTTGACAGTCTGCCAGCGGCCACCAGAAGGGCACGTTGGCATCTGTGAATTTCTCCAGCAAGTCTGTCCATTGCAGGTGCCTGCTGCTGCAGTAAAACAAAATTTCCCCAGTTCAGGATTTCTATAGATCCTAACAGTCTTCCAGTATCTCTTTCTTTTTTAACAAGGATTCTAAACTTTCATTCTGCTTTCAGGGGACAGATAACAGGTCCTCAAACATGCTTTGTCGCAGAGCTGGCTTTCACACTTTATGGATGCAAGCTGTCATGCATACGGATGTGGAAGATTGGAGATTTATGAATGGCCTTTTCCTCTCACTTCCCACTTCTGGACACTGTTCTGAAAGGCTGTTGGAAGTCATCCAAAAGGGAATCTTGTTGGCTTTGTATTTTGACTGGAAATGCAGTAAGAGGCTTTTTATAAGAAAGTTGGTGGAATCTCTGCTTTGAGTCCTAACTGTCCGCCAAGACAGTACCAAAGAGAAAAAGCCAAAAATCAAACAAGAACAACTTTTCCTCTTAAAGGGCTGGGATGTCAGGTTTGTAGGTTGTTTTTGTTTTCTTTTGCTTTGTTTTCCACTGCAAAACGTTAGCTCTGCTGGAGGCCTCTAATTCCCCAGGCTCCCCGAGAAAAGAGGTGCATTAGCAAGAGAACCCCCGTGTTCTTTATGAGACAATATCCTGAAGTTTCTTCCCAGGAAGGGTTTCCCTCTGTGGACACTGAACCTCGCTCTGTTCACCATTCCTTGCCTTTCCCTGCTTCTTTTCTAGCAGGAGGTTATAACCCTTGCGCTGGCTTAACACAACTAGAGATGCTTTGTCAAATGTGAGACCATAACCCCTTTCAATGCAAAAGGCTTCAACATCCTCAGAGCCTCTCATCAGATGTTGAGCTGATACTGGAGCTGCCTTTTGCTTCTGAAAATGTCTTTCTGCACGTGCCTCCTCTCACTCAGTTAACTTTCCAAAGTCTCCCCGGAAGCTCAGATGCTTTAAATACATTGGAGTTGGCAAACCAAAGTCTGTATTTTAAGAGGAGGTTTAGAAGAGAGGTTGTTGCATGGTGTTTATTAGCTGCTAAGCTGTTAGAAGTAGAAACAGAAGACATCCCTGCATAGCAATCTCACACTAGCACTGAGCACATTACAACAAAACTATTTGGTTAATACAGTGGTCTCTGCCAGCTCATGGAGCTTGGAGACAACAAGGCAGTGCTGAGTGTGAGTCCATCTGCTAAGCCGGGCTCTGTGTGCAAAAGCAGCTCTCAGGCTGCCCGCACCACTCCCAGGATTTCCTCTGCTCCCCATGTGAGGAAGCCACACACGTGCAGACTCCAGCTGCTTCTCAACACAGCCGGGAAGAGACTGATGCCTTTCTGCAGCCTCGTGAAATGATCCCTAGCCCAAATGCTGAGTGAGGATTTTTTGTTACTGTATATCCCAGGTGCATAAAATGCCCTGATATTCCTGAAGGTCTTTTCCAGTCTAAATAATTCTACTCCGTTCCAGTAAAATCCAGCCCCCAATGGGCAATGGTCTAGGGAAACATTAAGCTATTGCCCTTGCATAATTTACAGCTCAGATTAACTCGGGGTTTAAGCTTTCTAGCTCTCAGCCTACAGCTTTCCTTTGTATCAATACAGCTCTCTCAAGTACTGTATCATTTATATTTCTAAAATAAAAGGAAAAAGAGAGAGAGAGAGAGAGCATAGCCAGGAGATAATAAAAGAAGAAATAAAAGTATAAATCAGAAGTAAGATACTTGTTTCGGGGGCTAGACTCTATTCTTTCTGTTACTGCACAGGATGCCAGGGAAGTGAGAGATGCCATCAGAGAGAAGAATTCTTTTCAGAATTTCTGAAATCTCAACAGCTTCTTTCAGTCTTTGGTGAGAGTTGCTGGTACCAAGTGTGCTGAAAATTACCCATGTGGCACCCACTTTCTCTTCCAAACAACTGCACTGGAAAATTGACTTCAAACTGCCTATTAGGCCATAAACCCTCCCCTCTCACACCATCTTTATGAAGGAAGTAAAAAACTATCAGATGAGGACTCACTGCCAGCTTTATTTTAATAAGGTCAGTCCTTTAAAAGGTATCCAAAATTCGCTCTCTCTTTTTCATTCATTTTTTTAAATTATTTTTAGTGCTATAAAGTTTTAATAATAGGCAATAAATGAAACAGTTCCATTGTCTGAAAAATGAAAAAAGATGCACGAGCTATCTGTGCATGTCTGTAATCCATCCCATATGGCCGACCTTGCCATTTCTGCTGCATGCAGAATTCAGGTCATCATTTCATTGTTCACTGGGGAGTCCAAACTATTGGCTCCAAGCATCCTCCTGGCTCTCCTATCCAAGACAAAAGCTCTAAGAGCACTTCCAACACAAACAATTTTTATTCACCTCAGCTGCCCACATCTGAAAGGAAAGTGTTGTTGCTTGCCTTCAGCTTGGGTTTTTTCTTCCATCACCCACTGGGTTTCCAGACTGTTGCCCCTTCTGGCTTCCTCCTGGATAAGGAGCTCCCCTAAGCATCTCACTGTCAAATGAACTTTACTCAGCCTCCAAAAATAGGCTCTATGGCATTAAACCTGCACCATTAAACATTTGGCTAGCTGATCTCCATATGTCAAAAATGCTGTTTCTCAGTCTCTTGAAGTTCAGGAAAACAAATGAGGAATACCTGATTGCCCTCACACTGCCCTCTTAGAGAAGAGCCTGTTTTATGTAGGTATCATTTCACCACCCAGACTAGTTCTTGTTTCACTTTTACAGATGCTTCATCTATTAAGAAGTAACTAAGCCTAGGCTTTCTGACACAGGCTAGCTCTCTAACCCATCAAGGCTGATGTATTGCTTGGGTGTTCAAAGTCTTCAAAAAACTTCAGTTGCTGAGCTGTTTGCATCCTTCCCTCTGAACTACCTCACTGCTCCATCTCCCACCATCTCTCTCTCCCAATGTCTTTCTGTGAAGAGAGATGACCATGCAAACAAGTGAGGGAGATCTGAGAAGGGATGCATGACAAGATCCCTTCCGTAGATGGATACAGGTAGCTGCACTGTGATGGGGCATCCCCAGAGCAGCAGGTTTTTAACAAACTCTGGTAATGACAAAGTCTCACTCATAAGGAAACATACAGAAAGGCTATGAACTGATGCAAGTGAAAGATTTAAAATGGAATTTAGATGGAAAAACAGTCAAGGCCATAATTTTGGTAGCAGGCAACAACAGAGAAACAATATCAGAATAAGAAATGAGTGAAGGAAAATCATCCCTCTCTGTTTCATGGAAAAGTCTCAACACATAACGAAAGGCAATATCTTTGAGAGTGACCTAAGATTTCACCATCCTTGTTTTTCCCTGTGTTAGTATTTTCTTTATCATTTGCTGGCAAACATAATCCATGGCTCTGGTTCAGCATTGTGATGTGATAGCATGCCTTGGACTAGTCTCAGGCATTCTATGGCCCCTACTGCTACCAGACTGTTGTTTTTCTTAAGATCTTAAACAGAAAACCCTTTGAACATAGATCACCATTTTCCCACTTCACAAATGGCCCTGGCTTTGGTGCACTGTAGCTGACCAAAGCTGTGAGGGTGCAGGAAGCTACATAGCATCATGGCTGTTACTCCAACTGACCAGTGATTCTGATGGAATTAAAAATTCATTAGGGGAAGAGGAGCCATCCAACACACTTACGAAAAATCCCATTTAGTGAATCTTTTCCACATACAGCTTGAATTCAATGATTTTTCTCCCTTCTACATGTATACATATGTATGTGTCCCCTTGGAAGGTAGCCCCTGAGTGTTCCAGTGTCCTCTGCCATCTGACAGCAGCAGTGCAACCTTAGCCAGACTGTTGCTTGTGAGGCAGGCGCCTGACTACTTATATATGCTTGCAAATACCTTCGCCTGTTTTTTTTCCTAAAGCCTCAGGCTCCTTTCTTTGATGTGTAATACCTTAAAGATTTTAATTCCTCTTTACATCAGCAAAGAGCCTTACTGAGCCCTCCCCACAGCTGCAGCCATGTAGCAATTTCCTGCCCTTTCTTAAATCAATGAGCTACAAAGATCAGTAATTCCCAACCTTTTCAGGAAACTGTCCAAATTCACTGGGCTAGGACCTTATTAATGCCTTCCATGTTCATCTAGCCCACCATGGACCTGGAACTGCATCAATCCCTCTTCTGAGCCCAGCTTCCAGTGCAGCTGCTGCTGCACACACGGAAGACCTTGTACGGGGGCATACAGTGCTTCCCCAATGCAGGGAAGGAGAGCAGAGTAAAAGGCACATGCACGCCAAGTGTCAGAACTAATACTCTTGATGGAGATTAAATAAGATTAAATAAAAGATTAAAGATTTAAAGAGATTAAATAAATACTATGAAAAAGATACAAAGGTAAAAGGAACATTAAATTAAAGATCTGACATCAAAAATACACAGTCACATTAAAAAATGATGTAAAGCAGGAAAATGATGCTGTCTTGGTAGGTATGCTGTCTAAGAGCATCTAAAATTCTCTCTCAGGGTTTTGGAATTGCAGCACCAAAGCTTCCCTCTACTTCCAGGCAGTCAGAAGAGCAGCACTGGAGAAAACATCTGAAGAAAAATGAGTCTGTTCAGCTGGCTGGCCTGGAAAGCATTTTCTGAGGGAGCCATCATTATTGTATCTGCTTAGGCAAAATAAAACAGTCTTCTGGCTCCTCTAAGAATCAGAAGCAAAGAACCGGTGGCAAAGTGCTCCTGTAAAACGGAGTTAATGTTGGAAAAAATACATGCCCTGTGCATTCATCAGGGGAGAGAGAGAGAGAGATCAGTATGGACACACAAACAAGCTCCCCTTACCTGTTTCTCCCAGAATCTCTGAAGCCTTTAGCAAAAGGGTTTCTGTCAATTTTTAATCTGGTGATCTACAAAAGAAGAAAATTAGTTCATCTCCTCAAAAATTGCTTTACTTTCAACAAATAAAGGTTATGGATGATCACTACTCTTTCCCAAGCCACCTGAACAATTATCTTTTGTATGTTTTGTCATATACTTATGTTCAAGTCACTCTTCGTTGTCTACAAGCAGATCATCAGTTTAGCAAATGACTGGTGCAGCACCAAGCTTTACTGTTTAGCTCTGAGCATCTGCTGGGCACAGCACTGGAGCTGAGAAGCTGTTCCCAAGGGAGAAGCAAGGGGGACCCAGGGTGAAACCTTAGAACGTACAGCCCATCAACGGCCACGCATTTCAGGGAGTAGGCATGCCACTAGGGTTTCTCTGGCCCTTGGGGCATCCCAGCTCCAGCACTCCCAGTTCCCAACAGCTGGATGCACTCACAGGACTTCAAGCAATGCTGAGGAGGAAAGGCCAGGCAAAGTGCAGTCTACAGCCTCCCAAAGACAGCAGCTGGCCACCCAATCATGCACACACCTGCCGTGCTACTCAGCATCTGGGTGGCTGTCAAGGGTTCTGTGGTCTGGAAACCATTTTTTTCCCTCTTCTAAACAAAGAAGAAGATATCTTGACAGTGCTTTTTGGGGAACCTTCCTTCCAGCTTGTTTTCTTTTTTATACAAATTCCACATTGACAAGAATGGAGAATAATATTGATATGTTGACTTTGCATCCTGTGGTATTGTGTCCCCAACCTGGCACAGCACGAGAGCTTCCCTGGGTCAGCTTCACTTTGCCCCATACACCCTGGATCTGTGGTGAAAAGGGACCAGATTCTGCTGAACTTGAGGTGTTTTTGCTGAAACTGCTCAAAAGGGACTAGTTTAATGCAGACTGATCTGAAGTGGACTTGCAGGTGTTTTTCTTCTGTCAGAACCAAGCCCTTACTCCTCGATATTAGCCTCAGAACTGGAATGCAGCTCCTATTTTTGCAGAAGCTTAATTTGTGAACTTAATTTCCTCTAGGCTGACTTTGCAGCTGTCCTGGGAATTGTGTGTACAGAGATAGAAATGTTCTGTGGAGTGTGGAGTTACAGTGGAGGGAATCCCTGCAGTGAATTTGCTAACATTTTACAACTGTTTCCAGAGACACTTCTCCCAGTAAGGCAAAGTTTTGCAGCCACTGGAGGGCATGTGTGTGGATTTAGGGGATTTAAATTTATTTTTAATAAAAAGGTTTTTCCATCCCATCAGAATCTCCTTTATTGATGGGAAGATACCCCAAAAAATGTTTTGGAAAAAAACCACAAATATTTGAAATTCAGACATAGGAAGAAATTTCAGTGGTTTTGGGGTTGTTTTTTTGTTTGTTTGTTTTTAGAGTAAGGTATCTTACAGAGTTCCTTCCTTTCCCTCCTGTTAATTGTCTTACAGATCTGAAAATTAGGGAAGAATGACAAGATTCACAAGCCTGTCATTTCTTCTCCTTCCTCTCCCCACTTTCTATGCTTGGTCTACAATTAAAAGTTTGTTGAGTACAAGTATAGGGGGTAGGAAAGGAAAGGCAGAAAATTACAAGTGCTACAATGACAGCAAACACACCATTGTAGTGCAATGGTGGGGGTTTTGTTTTCGTTTTTGTTTTTTTTTCTGCTGGAATAGTTAATTCCATTTTGGATCCTGACTGAAGTCAATTCAAGGGGACTAGACCAAGAAAAATTTAGGAGTAGGTAGAAGCAGTCACAGGAGCATTACTCTATAAAAATTTACTGGCTAAATGTGACAATCTGCCCCAAGGTGATGTAAATAGCTCTGTCCAAGAGTACACTGATGTCCACCGATTTCATGAGGTCATTCTCCAGAAGCTCAGATGCCATCACAGAGAAATGTTTGCTTCATCATTTTTGATTCAAGGCTCCTGTGGAATTTATGGCAGAAAATGGTATAAACTATTTTCCTAACAGGCTTTATAACACATTATTTTTCTTCTAACCTTGTTTGTGCCATCATTCCAGTTTATTACAGTTCCTTGTGCTCTAAAACTTGACACCTCATTATTAATACAGAAAAAACTTCACCGACATTTTATCTGGCATGGCTGGAAAAAAAATTACCTTACACAGACTTTTTAATGCCATCACAGCCCCCCACAAGGAGGAGGATGGCACATCCCATCTGAAAATAAGATAGAGAGTATGTGTACATGAACAAGATGAGCATGCAGAGCCCAAGGCATGGCAGAGGTGGTGTGAAGGCAGGGGGAATGGCTGAGGCAGAGGTGGCTGGCAAATGAGCAATACATGAGGAGAGTATAGAGGGAATGGGTGAATAGAAGGAGCTCTTAGCACATGCAGTGACCATGCCTACAGAAGCAATGAAGCAGGCAACTTCCTCCTTCAAAGGTTAGGACACTGTATTTCAAGAGGCCAATGAAGGAGAAGGGAGTTGAGATTATGTAATCTGCAGGCCAGCCCATTTCAAACTTCTTTCTTTGCTAGTGCCTCAAATGCACACGCTTTCAAATGCTCGCATTTTCCTAACAGTTGTTTTCCTCTTGAAGACGTCTTATCTTCTGGGAAGATAGGAAATACTATAATCAAACACTAGCGTGGACTAAATTTACACTTGTGGGTGCCAAGAAGTCTATTTCAAGAAAAATTGCAGATCAGTCACAAAGCTTCGTAGTCAGGATCTCAGCAGAACGAATCCCACTGCAGCAACGTATTTTGTTTGTATCTGGAGTCAATAGTGATTCTCTACACTGGAAACTACAGGGTCTGAATCAAACGTGAATTATGCATGAGAGTTTTAGTTAGCGTGCAATAAATAGACTGCTGTTGCTTATATTCAAAGGCTTCTATTGTCAGCAAATGGATGACATTCATCTTATTTAAAACTTCTACCTTCACTGATTTAAAAAGTAAAGTTTCTTTGTGAGATAATGGGTCTGAACTGGTTGTACTGCTTCAAAACAGTGCAGACAGGACATTGGAGTTTGTACCACAAAGCAGCAAGAAAAAGTTAACACAATACATACCTTTGTGGCTGTTCTCACCTAGTTTTGTTGTTTTGTTTTGTTTTTACTGTGAAAGTGACAAGCATCTCATCTTGAAGGTGGTTTTCTGGCTAGATACCTTGTATCTGTAGACTACCTCATAGGAAGCATTTTATTTTTGTGCAGAAAAGAACAATGGCCTGTAAACTGGACACACTTCTTTAGCTACATTTCTTGGAGAAGTATATGCCTCAAAAACACAAAGAACATATTGATATTTTTATGAACACTCAACATAAAAGGAGATTGAAGGCACACAGCTTTACCTGCTGATTTTGGTAGGCTGTCACTGTGGTGAAGACAGTCTCAGGGAAGTTGAAGGTTTTCACCCCGTCTCCTGAAGGAACTGGTTTTGTAGGAGAAAGATCACTGCTGAAATCCTTGCGGATGACATGAACACGGGGCTGGTACTTATGCATTGAATGTAAAATTATCTGAAAGAAAAAAAGAAGAGTAGAAAGAAAAAGATATTTTTCAAAACTTTTGCACTACATCCACAGGTACAAGGAAGCACAGATGGAGTGAGGGCTAACACGAAGAAAGTTAGTCTTGTCTTGCAAGTGCCTATGATATAAATATCAGTTGACATGTCAAACTGGACCATTTGGGAGAGAAAAGGGTTTGTTGCTTTATAAGGGCAAGAAATGTTTGGAGGAAAAACTTTGAAGTAGGGAAAAAAGCTCCACAGTGATGGAGAATGTCTACAGATGTGTGGTCATCAGGACAGAGGAGCACTAGAACAACAGCAGCGCTCTTCTGAGTCTAGGATAAACAAGGCTGGAAAAATAGGTACTAAGGTTATCTTCTAACTTACATGGCCTTGATCGTCAAGTTCATTGTTGGTCAGCTTGAGCTTGTCAAAACTGACCACCTGCCTCATCCAGGTGTCTCCAGAAGCCAGCGAGTCAGGGTGGATGTAAACCCTTGGGGGCACTGGGGAGTCAGCATTGCCAGCCACCATCCACTTGGAGCTGTGGTACACATACCTGAAAGACAAAGGGGTGATGGGTAAGGAAAGCTGTCACTCACTCGCTGGAGGAATATTTCCAGAGCTCTCTCTCCCCTGCTACCCTACCACACACACCCCAAGCTCTCATTTGCAGTCAGGAGGGAATGTGCTTTATTGCAACCTCCTACCTTCTAAATGAAAGCCAGATTACCCCTGAGCCACTTGTTCAGGCTTGATTCCTTATTAAAACCACCTTTGCAGTTATTTTCCCTGTAAAACTCTGCCACATGTGCCCTCTTAACTCCTTAACCCTCTCTGAGCCAGAGTAAGAGGATAGAAGTTACTAGTAAAAATATCCTCTCTGAAAATATTAATAAATGGTTTGTAATTTCTGGAAATCTCCACTGACTGCTATGCCAGACTGTACAGAACATGTGTTCATCCAGAAAGGCCAAAATGCTATGGATACTACTAGAATAATTGATAAAAAATAATTTCTCATTTAAAATACAGTGAAATAGGAAATACCATATAGTATAACAAATGTCAGGATTAGAGGAAAATAAATTAAATGATCTTCTGTGTTCCTGACATAACCATCCTGTGTATGCCATGAATTACTCTCCTACAGCTCTCCCCAGAGATATCTTTTTTTCCTTTCTGTCCTGTGGCTCCTTCAACCTAAAGTATTTCACAAAGAGTCCTGCTAACACCTCTGGATTTTGCCCTGCGCTGCCCTTCCTTGAGTCTCCACTCAGCTCTGTGAAGCTATTTCAGTCCTTACCTACAAGCAGTGATTCATTTTCTGTATTTTCAAAATAAATGCATTAAAAAAAAAAAAAATCATTCCTTTCAGTGCTAGTTTGTTCTATGTGGCTGCATCAGCTGACAAGGACAGAAACAGAGTATAAAGTAATATATTCATTTTTGACTTCAATACTCAGAACTACATCGAAGGAGAGGCAGAACTAGGTATAGGGAACTACCCTGATGCTCCCAAGGAAAATCACTATCCTGAGAAACAGTCTGCATGATCTGAGAGCAAAATGTAATATTTAGCATTTGAGGCAGAGTTCTTGAATCCTTGAAAAGTGATATGGTCAAGACTATTTTAGGAAAAGATTTGTTCCGAAGAATCTTTTAATAAATATAGATAAATAATTTCTGTCTGGATGGCATTCTGTGACGCAGAGCACTATGAATTTTCCAAAGTATTTTTCTAGGGTCCAAAGCCCATTAATACTAGAGAAATCTCCTCGCCAGTGATGAAGATTCAACAGAATGCTTCTCAACAGTTCTATACTGTAGGTCGGGGCCTATAACCCATGTTGGTGCTGTGCTGGACAGTAAATACTTTTAAAATAAAAGTGACACCATTCAGTTCAGGCTAGATTGAATGTGCCCCTCTTCATTCAATGCTTTGTTGCTCATTCCTTCTTTGATGAGGTAGTTTTAGAGGCTCCACACTCCAGTTATCGTGTCCCTCAGATACTGGTTGTTAATCACACCTATTCTGAAATGCATGCTAGAGATGACCCCAATTAAAAATTGACTGCTATTCCAAACTGTAGAGCGAGACCATAGAATCATAGAATGTTTTTTTCTGGAAGGGACCTTAAAGACCATCCAGCTCCTACCTTACTGCCATGGGCAGGGACCAGGCCACCCAAAGCCGCTTGTAACCCAGCCTTGAACACTTCCAGGGATGCGGCATCCACAGCTACTCTGGTCAATGTGTTCCAGTGCCTCACCACCCTCTTAGTACAGAATTTCTTGATAGTATCTATTACTACTCTGTTTTAGTTTAAAAGATTATCTTTTTTCCTATAGCTACGCTATAGGAAACAGTCCCTGACCATGCTTCCTGTAGGCCCTCTTTAGGAAGAGGAAGGCTGCTATAAAGGTCTCCTTGGAGCCTTCTCTTCTCCAGGCTGAACAAACACAACTCCCTCAGCCTCTCTTCACAGGAGAGGTGCTACAGCCCTCTGATCATCCTTATGATCCTCCTCTGGTCCCGCTTCAACAGGTTCATATCCTTATACACCAGGGCCCACAGCCAAACACAGTACTGCAGGTGAGTTCTCAGGAGAGCAGAGGGGGAGAATCACCTCCCTCACCCTGCTGACCATGCTTCTTTTGATGCAGCCCAGGATATGATTGGCTTTCTGGGCCACAAGTACACATTGCCAGCTGAGGTTGAGTTTTCTATCAATGAACAACCCAAAGTTCTTCTCCTTAGGGCTGCTCTCAATCCATTCACCATCCAGCCTGCATTTGTGCTTCACATTGTCCCAACAAGGCACAGGACCTTACACTTGGCTTTGTTGCACTTCATGAGGCTTGCACAGGCCCACCTCTCAAGCCTGCCACATTCCCTCTGGGTGGCATCCCTTCACTCCAGCATGCCAACCGCACTAAATAGTTTGGTGTTGTTGACAAACTTGTCTAGGATGCACTCAATCCCACTGTCCATGTCACTGACAAAGATGTTAAATAGGCTTATTCCCAATACCAACCCCTGAGGAACACCATATGGCACTGGTCTCCACTCAGACATCAAGCCGTTGACTGAAACTCTAGAAGTGCAACCATCCAGCCAATTCCTTATCCACTGAGTGGTCCATCCATCTCAGATCTCCATCCAAATGTGCAAGGAAGTATGTAAACCCCTGGGTTTTTGTATTACAATTCTGGTCAAATCAACTAACATCTTAAACCAGCAGAATCTCCTCCATCATGATTTCATAATAGCGTGTAACAGCATATGCATTTCCTAGGCTTTCACTAACACTGACCTATCACAATGTTCCTATCTCTATGCCTAAAATCTTACCTGTATCTCTTGTTATCCACAGGCACAATGTCCATGGCAATATAATACTGCTGGTGGGGATCCAAACCTGTGATTTTCACCCTCATGGCTGGAAACATTCTCCTAGGAAAATAAGAGTAGAAATAAGGAAGAAAATGGTGAATAAAGAAGCTGAACAGGCTCTTAGACCCATCTCTGACACCAGGAGCATCCTACTTTAGAAAGATCATTTTTTAGCATGACACCTCTGGTCTTGGTATGGACAGCAAAGACTGTTCTGGCAGTGGTTCAAATCTTTGTTGTTTTTTTTTTTCCCATTTAGGAAAGGAAAAACAGGATAACAACCTGTGGGTAACAGTAAAGCACTCGCAGTCAAGCACTCTCTGTTCCTGACTCCTAGCTGACATCTCTCCACACAAATTGTCCCTCAAATCAGGGCTCCTGTCTGGGTGTTTCAGTATAGAGATAGGCAGTATATATTCTGTATTTTTTCCATCTAGAATTATGCTCTCATGTCACACTGAAGGCAGGATCTTTTTTTTTTCAGTATTTTTGAGCAAATGACACTTCAGTTTGGATTTTGATAGTACCAGAATAATATCTAAAGCAAAACCATTATAATGAAAGAGCCTCTTGCTTTTGTGCTTATAGATACTTAAGAAAAATGTACCTCAAATGAATCTGCTTATTAGGTCTATATTTCACATTTAACAGAAGCACTGGCAGGATCAGCATGGTTTTCCTGAAGTCTAAACCGTATTTTGTGAAAACACTTTTTTAAGTACTGTCTTTTCTGTGGCATTTGACCCAGTTTTATCTTAAGTATTTTCTTCTGATAGGTAAGTATTTTCTTCTGATAGGTAAACTATGAAACTTTTCAACAGCAAAATCTAATTTCCAGCCTTTCTGTTCTTGTCTGAGCACAAGAAAGCTATGCTGTGCACAGCTGTTCTGGAGGTGTGTACAGCAAACCTTGAGCTGAAGTCCCACAAGAGGGTGTTATTTAATAGCACTACTTCTGCCCAAAAGATACAGAACTTTGTTGAGAGAATCTGAGAGTACTGAATACTGATATGTAATTACATGCTGCTCCTCTAATAGCTAGATGTCTCCATGTGGAATGAGCTGAGCAGGTTGGATGGAAGGAAGATATTAAAGGGGGAATAAATATCATTAAAATCATGATGGCAGAATCACAAAAAAAAAAAAAAAAAGTGTACAAGAATCTTTGTCCACTCTTCCTAGGAGCCCCCTTAGAAACCAACATGACATTCTCCCTTCTATTTAGTGAAGAGTAGTGAAATGTCTGAGAAGATTTACATCTCCACTCAACATTTTTGTTTCTCAAAGTATTACTGATGGACACAGCATGGAGGAGGGTGAAAATTGGAAAGTCTGTGAACATCTCCAAACACATCTTTCAAAAACTGTACTGTGGCCATGGGAAGTTATTTTATTCTTTCCCATCTGTACTACATATATCCACTTGGAGAAGAGGGTGGGAAGGAAGATGTCAATGCTCAGCATTTATCCCACTCACTGGTCTTCCATTTCAGGCTATTGACAAGCAAAGCTCTGATCTATTAGTTATTATTATTAGTTATTATATATTAATATATAATTATATTAATTATATAATAATTATATGATTAATAATATAATTATATTATATATTAATATAGTTATTATTAGTTATTATTATTACTCTGATCTATTAACTGAATCTGCCTCGGAAAAGGGCATTCATGTCGGAGGCAGGGAGCACATCACCCCACAGTTGCCAGCACACAGCTAGAGTTATGAGAGAAATAAAAGTGTCAGAAAAATTGTCTGCAGAAACCCTTCATAAACAGAGCAGATTTGTGCAACTGATGGTGTGAGTTTGCTAGCTGAACAATTTAGGGGGGAAGGAATAATGGATTAGTCTTCAGTGGCTTGAGGGCATTACCTTGTTTCTACCACAATGGCTCATTAAATCTGCCAAGACAAATGGGTACAGGATGTGGCATTTTACAATCCAGCTCTCCTTAATTGGATAGCGGTGGCTTGGGAGCAGCTTAAGAGGTGGGTTATGTTTCAGAGGTTTGATGAGAAATCCAGGATTAAATTTGGGTCTAAGTCTGTATTGGGAAAACTGAATGCTGTGTGTTCCCAGCGACTCTCCAAAACTGCAACCCCACATAAGGTTGCATTATAGCTTATGGAGTTGTTTGCTTATGAAATACCTTGTAAAAGATTACCACAGACCATTCAACAGGCTTAGGGGCTAATCTCTCAAATGATTGGAAAGAGCTCGCCTGATCCCACTGCTTTCTCTAAGGTTTAAGTGTATTTTTAAAGTTTTGTAAAATATTACCGTTTTGTTTTTCTGTGGGTGTAAAAGTAACTCAGGTTTCTTTGACATAAGGATGTGGCCTGGAACTATCACAGCATGTCTCCAGTAGCACTGCTACATTTTCCCCTGGAAAGGGGAAAACGAAAAAGGCAGAGATAAACAGTAGTGGCTGAGGGACATAATTCTGGTGGAACTTGGGATAAGTCCCCATGCTCTGTGTTCCTATTGGGTGGCTCTTCGTCCCCCTGGGCACCAACCTGTGGCAAATAGAGTGCTCAGAGTTTTGAGAGGGATTCAGGCCGTTTTAATATGGCTGCATTGGTAAACAGTCAAGAGCCTAATGACCTCCAAACATTCTTCTGAATGTAAACTAATTTTCTGTTGCACAGTGAAGTTTTAGAGTGGGCACTTCCCATTAGAGGATAAGAAATTAACAGGTATCTGGCAGATTATCTCAAAACACAAGTGCAGTTCCTTGAAGCTGTTCAGACACTGGAAGTATTCCTGCATAAATAGCTTGGTGAGCTGAGGTCAAACGATAGTTTAAACGGAATGACAAAATTTTCTATACAGTTTTTGTGACTGTTCAGCTTAATGATTTATACACTGTATAAACAAAAAAATAACTTAAATGGGATTAAATTTGCTTCAGAGTGACATCTGCTAAATGCAAACCCTAAAATGAAAGTATGTGTTCTTCAATTGCACCAAGAGACCATTTCTCTTTTGGTACAGTCTTACTGACAGCAACAGAGAGATTAGTCACTTCCCATTCATAAAAAATCTGATTGAGAAACTCTGCAGAATATTGAGACTGATCTAGGCTTGCAGATTAAGTGTACATAATGTTTACAACATGCATGAGTCTATAAGGTAGCCTGAATTTATAACTATTTTATACCTCGTATTTCCTTGCCTTTTAAGACTAGTGTCAAATACATATTTGTTTGTGAAAACAAACCTGTGAGGAGTGAAAGTGAGGAACAGGAAGGGAAGACAGGAGTGCTTCAACAGATTTTAACAGCTAAATCCGAGCTGCTCCCTCTAGCTGAAAAGCACCGTGGGGCCCTTCCTTCCTTTCTTCCACTGGAAGTAAAACAGCCATTTGGCAATGTGAACAGCCCCAAGTACATGTTTCAAACAACTCAGGCTCATAGTTTAAGGGAGGCAAAGAAACTTGAGTCAAAATACCATTTAACCTATCAGGAGGCACAGAGGAGTTAGAAGATGACAAGGTCACCTCTTCTTGCATTCACTGGTGTTTTTTCCCCACTCTTATTACTGAGCCTGGCATAAGCACCCAGGTTTAAGCCATCCCTCAGTACGGATATGACAACTATCATAGGACTCTTCTGATTGTTACCCTCATTTCTGAGAAGAAATCCTGAATTTGCTGCAGATAGAACCTATGTTCCCAGAGGAACACCTCCTGGCTGCGTCTGTGTGCTCAGGCACACTTGTATAATCATCCTCATAAACTGTAGAGAAAAAGAGTTAAATATGCTTTTAGGAATAGTTGCTTTAAATTAGTATGATCTGTGGCCTAAAGTTTATTTTATTTTGTACTTCTTAAGGCTTCCTTTCAAATAAAAGGAGATAAAAGAGATCGTAGATTTGAGCGCACTGCAGCTGACAGAAAGCCATTTGCATCTTTTGCACAAAGAACAAAGGACTCTTGTTTTAAGGATCTTATTAAACCTGAATAACAACATTCTGGTAGAAAAAAAGAAGGGAAAAGTTCTAAGAGGACTGTAGTCAGTTTATGGAAACAGACCAAAAAAAGGCATCTATAAATACAACATCAAGAAAGAAAGGAAAAAAAAAAAGGCGGATTTAAATGTGAGTGGGAGTGGGAGTTTGAAAGTCAAAAAGTGTAGTAGGCCTGACGTAAGCAGGATATAGCTCCAGAAATACATTTGAAATGAGAACGTAGGTTTAGAAACTAGCATTAAACAGTAAGAGCAAAAAGACTCCGTGAAGTCAGGCAGGAGCCAAGCAGCGTCTTACTAGTCATAGAAAATTAAGGAGCAGCTGTACTTATACACAACTGAGACTGCAATTATAAGGGCTTTCAAAACAAGAAGGCCTTGCAGGGCTCAAACAGGGTTTCTAGAAGAAAAATGGCAAGAAGATAAAAAAAGAGAAAAATCTTCTCTGGAGAAGGAAGAAATTGCAAATGAAGCTGTACATCTCTCACAATTTCAATAAATAATAGGAAATCCTCAGTAGATTACAACAATTCATGGCTCTTTTTGTCAGAAATCATGCAATATAACCCACGGGATGCATCATGTATGATGCACCCCGTAAAAAGAAACAGAGCTTCCAAACTCAGTTCTCATCCACCACAGACACATCCTTGCTGGGGGAAAAAAAAAA
>WBMW01004422.1:124034-181256 GCA_013396635.1 Penelope pileata
AAAAAACCTGTACAAAATTTGTCTTCTGCATTTCTGCAGAAGGGGCAGAACAGCTCTTGCGACAGCCGCAGTTTGTTCCTGTTAATCGGCCCTGTCCGTGGTGCTGATTTTCTTCATAGAAAGATTGATCGGAATTAAAATATTGTTAAGTGGATGTAAGAAACATTACATCAACGTAAATATTTCTAAAAATTTAGGATATTTAATATCTCATGAGATCTAGAAGTTTGCAGCTAATTTTAGGTTGTGTTTTGATGAAGAGATTTCTAGCCATTGTTTAATAGTAGACAGTAATGAGACACTCAGCTATCAGGATGTTAGAGTGAGTTTCAGGTTTTTTTAAAAAAATTCTGGCAACTAGTGACTATTCCTAGTCACAGGTGACATGGGATCATTTACAATAGCAGAAGGGAACGCTAAACGTGCATAGTTTTGATACAGGAAGTCATTAGAATTAATCCATTTAGAATTGCTGGAATACTTTTTTTTTGGTGCAAAAGCAAGTTTAAACTAGGCTACATATGAGATTAAATCAGCTGGGTCATGATCTCCTAGGGGAACTTGAACAAAAGCTCAAATGGCTCACCCCTAGATTCATAATTCGTCTCAAATTCAGTTCAGCCAACAACACAACAACCATTTCCTGATTCATTTGCTGTAAGGAAAGACAATCCTCAACTACTTCCCACAGTTGTCAGTTATCCTTTGGAGCCACTGATTCACACAGTAAGATGCAACCACTTTATCTATCTTTAAAAGGCTGTAAGGGTGTATAGCTGTGAAAATCTGACAATTATATACTTTTTTTTTCTCCAGATATTTTATATATTTATTCCCTTAGGTTTTTTATGATGAAAAAATATAATTTTTCAAAAAAAAAAAAAGGTTTATTTATTTGTTTTGTTTTGATTTGCTTTTTAACTAGACAGGAAGCCAGAGATATCTTACCTGCCTGCTTTCGTGATGATCATCTCTGTCCCAATGTCATGAAATCTTTTCCAGAGGTCAGCACACTGCAGTTCTACCTGGATCTCTTCCATGGAAGAAGGTGGAGGAGGCTGAGGACCCGATCCACCAGATGTAAGGTCAGAATGGGAGCCAAAAGAGCAAGATGTTCTTTCTGCCAACACCTCTGTGTCTGACCCAGTGCTCTGCTCTGAATCTGCAAAGTAAACACACCAGATAAGACAATGCAGTTCTACCTGCTGTGAGTCAAAAAGAGAAGGAAGATGAACGCCAGTAAAGGAAGTACTAAAGAGCAGTGCAATTGGCTTTTATATATATGATTTGTTGTCATTTATGGTCTGATTTTGGTCTTTGGGCTTCCAACATGACAGCTGGCATTTTTGTAAGGCTTTATAAACAGATTTTAAAAGGACCTTGACGTGAAATATTATTAGTAACAAACATCACCACAATGCCAAGAATGGAGCACAAAATATAGATTAAAAAAACTGAAACAAAAAAAATTAATTGAACCCATGGTTTGAATCCAAGATTAAATGAGCTCACTGAAAAACTACATTCCATTTATTTGAACATCCTCCCACACAACTATTGAAGAATTGGTTATTTTTAAAGAACATTTTTTTCCTTTCAATGTCCTTGTCGTCGAAAATAACGAGCACTTTGTATTTTGCTATTTGATTGTACCATTTTGGAAATGTGTTTTATTTGCTTCTATAATATTTTTTGGAACAACAATGTTTCCTGGGAAAATAACCATACAACTTTTGGTAAGGAAAATGCTCTAGGCTACTGAATGAAAAAAAAAAAAGATAGGAAACATATGGAATATGTTAGAAAGGAAAGTAATTGAAGTGAACTACATAAAAGACTGCATGAGACATTCAGTTCTCTTCAGGGAGGAAAAGAGTAGGGCTTGCTTTAAAAAACAAAAAGTGCAAAATAAAAATTGAGGTTGGAATTACAGAAGGTTAGAAGTACAGACTGGCATGTCGAGCCAGGTAGCCATTTCTTTGCCAAAATACCTCTTACATATTTAAGGTAAATATGTTATACATATATGGTCCAAGCTGTCACATGTTAGGGCTAAGGTGGAATTTTGCAAACAGGAGAGTCACTTTACAACACGGTGCATGCCAAATTACATCAAAATAATTCACAGTTCATTCTGAAAAGCAATGTGTTTACATTTTGAATCTGAGTTTTAACAAATTGGCACCATCATTAAATAGATGATTGGCAGAGCAAGAAATCGATGTGAAGAGCTTGCTCAAATGTATCACAAATAGTTCTGTACATTTCAAAGACAAAGCAGAAACAATATCTGTAGATTGTCTTCATCGATTACCTAAATGCAAGCACGCCAGTGAGAGAGCAGAGCAGCTATTGCACGGAAACTTAGGGAGATAAAAAGTAGCAATCTGTGTTAAAAATGTGATGAAATCACCCCAGCTTAATTTCCTTTCATATCAACAAGTGCCAGAGACTCTTTAATAACACTGAGGTCACGCAGCCTTGGTCTCAGATTTACAGTGTCTCTGAGAGACAGTATCTCCTGGAGCAGCTTGCACACCAGTGCGGAGTGCCATAAACAGTTTGGCTATAGTATTTGAGAATCTTAAAGCCCTGAGTGCCATCAGGAAGCCTTTACCTTCTAGAAGAACCCTGAGTGAATAGGATAACGGACTTTCTTGAAGGACACATTCAGTAAACTTTGCCAGCATTGAAGCAAACTGCATGTATGATGTAGGAATCTATAGGACATTAAAAAGGTTTTGTATGTACTGCTCCCAACTCATTTTGAATGCATGATCCTCTATGTCTCCCACTGACATCCAAGCTGAGCTGAAGCTACAGATCTATCCCTGTAAAGGAATAGCACATATCAGCCAACAGAGGAGTACTGCGTGGAGACTGGTATTCCACCTAAAACAGGCATCATGAGCATGATCTAATTCCAGATAATATGAGATAACCTGCTGGGATTTTGTGACAACAGGACAGAGAATCAGTGTGAGATTACAGAGGGATTGAGACATTCGGTGCCTGAATAAGAAGCTCAGTGATGCAAGAGCAAAGTGATACTTACATGTTTCCTCTAGATCAAATTATCCCTCCTCAAAAGGCTGGAGGGGATAAGCCTGAGTACACACCACTACACATAGAACATTTGTTTTTGTAGTGACATATAATCATTTTATCTTTAAAGAAGAAGAAAGACTATACTTCTCAAATCATTCTAAGATCTACTTGTACACCTATTCACGAGACGAACCATTAACCAATAGTCTTACATCTTCTTTGAGCTCATAAGAAAGTGAAGGTAAACTACTGTGAAGGTATGAAGGGACTGGGTCAAAGGAAAAGCTCCCATTATGGAATCTTTCTCCCTGAATGAGGTACTAATCTGAGGGTCTGCATACAGAGGTCACATCATTTAGGTCACATCATCCTTGTTTCGTTCAGGCGCTTAGAAGCCGTATGTCTTCTAAAGCTGTAGAGCAAATGGTCAACAGATGGTACCTGCCTAGATATTGTCCCAGCATCATTTCAGCATTTCCTGGGCATCCTTTCAAAATGTGAGTGTGGATGGAGTGTCAGAGATCCCCAGGAATTAACTGGAATTACATGCTGTGAAAAATTAAACATTGCAGGCTTAAATGTCCTCTCACCAATTTTATGCTGATATCGCTGAACTGACTTCCCTTTCTATTCCCCTGTTGAATGGCTTCGTATCATCCCTTGTTACCACACTAGCCACATACCCAGCTGGTACACTTTCAGAGTGCTTGGCCTAGAAGAAAGAATGCTTCTTGGCACTTTCAGCAGCCTTGAGTCTATTAGCAAGACCACAGGGTCACTTTCATAGCTCCTAGGGATACTGTGGCCATTGCTGAGACTATAAATGAACAATGAGCCAGTGCAGACTTTTCTTTCTTAATCCCTTTCCCATTCCTGCCATCTCCAGTTCATCCTGGGAACCCTCAGCTCATGATTTCTTTTGATCCACAAATTCCCAGGCTTCTTGTTGGCAGACAGGAAGGGAAACACCATTCTCACAAGCATGGAGACTATGAGGTCAGCATCCCCACTGAGTGCCCCAAGATGATGGTCAAAAATCCCAGCCAGTTTCCTGCACCAACACGGTGTGTCCTGGGACCAGAACTCTTACACAAAATAACAATCTGTGAGTGACTGCCTTATTTCTATAGCTAAGCTGCCTATTATTCCTAGAGTATATTCCCTACATTTTCATCAGTCTGGTACAAAAGACAAACTGGTATGCAAGGCATTGAAATACATTAATTTTCTAAGGAACTTCATACATGGATCTTCAGCAGAATTTTCTCTGCAGCTGGAACACAGCAGGGATACTGTGCTCCATATTTAACCACTCAAACAAAAAGAGCTCAGTTTAGTCCTTGACCATATCAAGCAGCTTGTGCACTAATGTTTTAGTCCAAAGTATCAAAGAATGTAAACTACAAGAGTAAGAACAAGTACAAAAACCTTATATACATTAAACACCACCTACCCAGAGAAGCTCAAAGGTATTTTTCTCTCTTTTCAAACTCTTTTGTTTTTTTAAATTTATGTGTAGATATCTGATGTAGATCCTGTCAGATTCCATTAGCTTAAAGATTTCTCTTGGGTGGAATGTGGCAGCTGTTACAAGCTGTTAGGATTTTAGGGATTTCTTTTTTTTCAAATGTTTATTTTTATATGCAAAGTTCATGAACATTTAGTGCAACAGGTGGTTCTTCCCTCACTTCTGCAGTCGATTTGCTGCCAGCCAGGGTCTACTGATTGCAGAGATGGTACAAAATCCTGGACGTGCACTTTCAGAGAAAACTTGAGAGTTGCCACTCTTTTCTATGAACTCAGCTGCAATAAGCATAAAGCCTTCCTTTTGCAGATGCTGCTGCCACCCTACAAAATCAGCAGCATGAGAACCATGCATATAGAAATATGACGTTACTGGAATCCAGATCCAAACCATCAAACCCTCTGGAAGTGGAAGTGCAGAAACAATATTACTTAGTCTGAACATTGTGGGAGAGTGGAGGCCTGCCTGGATGTGGCTTGACAGCTGCTGGTGCAACTACTTCAGATATACAGCTAGTTTCTCCCTGATAACTAATACATGGGCAGAAGCTGAACAAAGACCCCACGAACTTCAAAATTACACAAGACATACTGTAACAACAGAGGCAGTAAGACACCAAAGGTGAATCAAGGTGGGGTTCAGCAAAGTCATTCAAATCAGCATAGCTGCATTTTAAGCAGCTGGTCCAGCAATTCTAAACATTTCGCAGGTGATTTTAAACATATGCACATGCTGCACTGAACAAATAACACAAAGAGAATTCTGCACGTATCCTTATTCTTATGTACTGTCTTAATCTCCTTGAACTCTTTTGCATTCCTTCAACTATCCTACCACATTAATTGTGCTTTCTTTGAGCTTTAGGCTCCTTATCAACTACATGCAACTAGAATTTGTAACGTGTTTATTACCGATAATATCTATTTTTATTACACAAATTGAAACCATTTTCAAGATTTTCTGGTCTGAGGACAGTACAAGCTTGTCCAAAACCAGAACTTCATTGACACTAATGAGCTTGCTACACTGCAAGCTCAGACAGCCTAAAGTAGTATTAAAATAATCAATTTCCAATCTTAGACCCTTTTATGAAACCATAGAAAGACAAAACGACATTAACATCAGCAAAACTGAAAGAGGGAAAACTAGAAGACAGAACTACTATCTCATTGTACAGATGGGAAACTATGGTGTACACAGATAAATAAAGCAACCCGATATAGTCACAAATGAAAACAGCGAAAGACAAGCTGATTCTGAAGTGAAGAATTCCTCTAGCACTTTAGCCCCGAAGTTTTCTTCATCCTTCTACATCATAATTTTAAAATATGTTTTCATAAGATTACTTGAGCCATCAAAGCCCATGAAATACACTCAAACTAGTGGCTGTCCTTACTAAAATAACAACTAAGTATAAGAGCCGTGTGACAGGGAATGTTTACATATATATATATATATATATCCATGGCAAATACAATTAGTAGAAGAATATAAAAGAAAACACAAAGGCAAAAAACACAGTGGCTTTGGCTCTAAATGCAAGTCTTGCATCAACTTGACTGTACAACGCCAACAAGTGACTGCCTCTGCTTTGGCTTATTCTATATAAGATTTAACAAAGGGATACAAGCCCCAGCAAAGAAAACAATCACCCTGATTCACTGGTATGCTCTAACTGCTCTGCTCCACTCCAGCAATGCAGAACAGCTGTAAACCTGGTTTAACCAGCAAGTTAAATTGGGTATATGACTGTCAGTATTGGCAAAGTACAAAGCAGCTGGAATTTACTAGTAAACTTAGCCCCAAGAGTTCACCCTCAAAAGTGTTGTCTTTTTTAAGAATACGCAGATAAAGAGAGTTTACATGTTTTGCCCACGTACCGTCTGGAACCAGATACTCAAGAGTTCAGCTCCAGTTTCAAGCTGCATCATCTAAGAGTGAACATACTGGCTGCTGGGTTCTGAAGTTATCCTTCGCAAATACCAATTCTTATTATACACCTAGCTATAAGCTAGGTGACCAAGACTGTTCTGAGCTGTGTTGCAGCATAGGATTTCTTTATGGACTTCATATGCAATCCAAACAAATTATCTAAAGAAAATTGTCCACAACTCATCTGTCTGTGCTTTAGACTAACCAAACCATCTCAACAAAAAATGTCCCATTGAATAGTTGTCAGTTAAAAGCCTGTTTTATAAACTCTCCCATCTATGGACTGAGGTAAATTGTTTACTTAAAAGTATTTCATAAACATAACCTTTCCCAAGCAAAGGCTTCCAGCAATTGTATTTCAGGAGAAAAAATATCAGCAAGTAACAAAACTTGGTGTTCGATGCCATATTATTGTCTTTCAGAAAAACAAACCAAGAAATAAACAAACAAAAACTTAGCTCTTCAGTATCTTCCACTAGATTTGAGGAAAATGTTATTTGAAATCTCAGTACCATATAGAAGGAACCAGGAGATTCCTAAAAGTCCCTAAGGAACTCTCTGCAGCTGTCACTCAGCATTGTCTTAGAGTGGAAAACAAGGACCGCTCAGTAGCAAACATTCAGAAAGGTCATACGCAAAATGGAAAAGGGTGTAGAAAGAGCATGCAAAAAATAAGATTTGGTTAAATCAACAGATAAAAGAAAAGAGCATAAAATTCAATAAAATCCAGGAAAGCACAGGGAATGCCAGTTTTCAAAAATATGAAAGTACTAGGGAGAAAGTGGGATGTTATTATAAGAAAAGGAAGGTAAAATTGATGACAACTTTAATCTGGCCAAGATCCTGAACTGTACAGACTACAAAGAATTTGTCTGGCCAATGTCCAACAGTTTTTGTAAAATTAAAGAGTGAAAACACACTTGAAAGCTAGGGAGAGTGAAAAAAAATAAGAGACCAGGCATTAGATACATTATATGCAGTAGTCTGTAAACATAGTCATTATTCTTATAAATAAAACCATACAACAAATATTTAGAGACCAACCTAAACCAAAATGTTGGCTCTAAATAACCACAAATTGTGCACGAGTTTGAAACTAGATCCTAGCCCTGTGGCAGGCGCTTTCCCGGTGGGAGCAGGCACAAGCCCTAGGACAGTCTGTTTCTGGATTCTGTGGCTTGGACTTCTCTCTGATGGCCAGGAAAAAAAAAGTGGAAAAAAAAAAGGGAAAATATAATCAGTACAGAGCACCATCAGCACACAAGATTAATGCTGAAGGGTTATCTATTCTCCCTGAGACCTGACTGTGAAGTCCATAAAGTATTTTCATCTTTTTGTAGGTAGGTGTATTGCTCAAATAAATGAAGAGTAATGTTTTAAATATTTGCAAGCTGAAGATATTTGGTGGCCTGTAAACCACAGGGAAAGAGACATTACATATGTTTCCCTATGCCATGGTGGTTATCATGACAGCAGTATCAGGGCGCCAGCTGGCATGTCCATAATGAGAAATGTCCAAACCTTTCCTGAGTCCCACTGAGCAATTGGCACTGTCATCATATGGCACTGAGTATCACAGCATAATTATGTACTGAAGAGAAAGGGTCTTTTTTCACTTCAAACTGCACTGCCTGTTTATGTTTGAATGTCTATTTGCTATAGGGTTATAATGAACTAAATACCATTCTATGTATTACTTCTATTTTCTTTCAGAAGAAAATCATTAGGAATTGTCCGTGGAAATGCCTTTGCAAGAAAATTCTTTGCTTTATTTGCAATCTACAATTTTCTTTTGAGAAAACAGTAGTTATCAGACTGGTTCTGTTGAACTGATGTCTGAGTTTGTAATTTTTCAGCAAATCATTAAACTCAGTTATTTCATCCACATGCTCTATCATCCCAACTTTCTTTTAGAACACTGACCTACCCACATACTTCTTTCTGAACCAGACTTCGGAGACTATCTGCCCTAGTGCAATTTTTATTACCCTATATCTAATCTTCTCAATCATAATCTAAATCCTTTCATATTTTATTTGTAAAAAAGCTCTTCCATGGCTCTAAACATTTTAATTGCCCACTATATGGATCTGTTCAATTTTATTATATGCACACACAAAGACAGGTAAATGCATGTATGGGGTTGTTTCTTAAAAATGTATCTAGCTTATGAGTCAGTGATCTGCCACTGGCTCACATAGCAGAAATTATAGTATTTTCAATGGTGCTTTCCACCAGGTTATTTCTTGAAACCTAGCATTCTGTTTGCTGTTTTGATCACTTCTACAGCGTGACCAGATGTTTCCACTAAACCATTCACAATGAGCCTGGGGTATTTTTTGAAAGTGATAAGCATATTCCTCCTTTCATTTGCTTCACATACAACAGACGATTTCCCCCTTCTGACTATGTAGCCATGTAGGAAGGGTTGAGAGAGAAGTTTCTCCAGAGACACCTGAGCACAATGCTGAGCTCTAGTATTTCAATAGCCAGCAATGAACATAAAAAAAAAATATTTCTAAAAGTAAGTGGTAAAGCAGGGAAAGGAGTTGGTGTCATTTCATGAGAGACCGAACCACAACTGAGATTGAACAAGTTACAGCACTGTGCTATGAGAGTATGTTACATGGAGTTTGAAATAATGTGTTAGGGCCTTCAATCTAGCATGTGTTATGAAAGGCAACCATGTCATATAATACCAATTTAATTTGAAATCTGAAATACACATGCTAAAACATAAATGGAATGTCCCCTTCAGTTACGTCCAAGTAGGCATCTCATGTCAGTTTGAAACAATTATCTTAATAACCTAAAAATAATCAGAGATTTTGCAAAAGTAACAATGCTTGTTAGGATGAGGTCATTCAAAACTAGGGTTAAAGCTGTAAAAGCTTTAAAATCTGCAAAGGCCAATGCTTTACTTCACATCCAGGGAGTGGTACCAGGTACTGATGCTTAAACGTCTAATAAAATCACTGCAGGTGTGAGCTCAAAGACAGATGTAGACAGCACATCAACAGCAGCTGTAGTTGGCAGATGTTTGGGAAGGGAATGTGGAAAGACACCTTAGGTAGAGAGAGTGCAGATGACTTGACTTCCATACTGTGCAATTTGACCAGTCAAAACAATCCCATGCAATTCTGGGTATCACATACATAGATAATGCTTCCAAGAGAGCCATGGCGAAGCTCCACTTAGCAATCAAGATGTAAGGGAACTCTGCAGCTAGAGATTGCCCTTTCATTTATAGCAGCGGAGGGAGGTGCTGCGTTGTGTTCCTCCTCAGCCCAACAGAGAGGCAAGGAGAGGAAGGGGGGGGAACAGACAAACCCAAGCCTCATGCCCATGCCCAACGTGCCAGACAATACTTCTGAGGTGGCCCAACAGTGGATGTCAGCTGTTCCCTTACAGAGTCAGAACACAACAAGGTCATGGTTGAGAAAGACTCCAGGCCTGCTTCAGCTCCACTGCACCAAGGGCTTGGAGGCAAAGAATAGGAAGAAATAAAGTTTCTTGCACTGTTTAAAAGAAGAAAATGAGAACAGAAAGTACAGTTTAGTGGGTTGCGCTCTTCCACCTGACAGTACCTTGAGATGTATCACTAAAAGCACATTGCCCATGCTCAGACGGGATTATCATCTCCCACTCAAGCCTTCTGAGGACAACAAACCTCCTCAAAACATAGGAGAGAATTGGGACCATTCCCTGCATGGCTTTTGAGTATTTTTGTCATAAAAGATGTTGAAAATTGCAAGAGTTAGGAACAAAGGCAGAACATGTTGTAGGGACTAAACAAACTTCTTTTCAGAGGAAAAGATGTAAGAAGGTAAACATCCATGATGATTCTCATTTATGTATGATTGCCATACGCAAGCACCAAAGGTACAGAACACCAAAGAGTCAAAAAAAGACCAAGACTTTTTTTAATAGTCTGTTACCATATTGAGATTGTATGCCTATCCTGATGTTTAAATTCATGTCAGGAAAATGCTCTTGAAGCCTGATCATCCCCAGTCACTGCTCTTCAGCATTATGACATTATAGAGGAGTTTGGTAGCACATGAAATTAGTTCCTTCTGGGTGAATCTAAACCAAAAGCACCCAAGGCATCAAATATTGATTTTCATCCAGTCTTCAAAATACAGTTAGGGACAGTATAAATCAGCTCTCCCCTGAAGTCATACAGCACGGACATCAGGTCTTGAACGCCAACCATTTTACCCTTCAGATCTGCTCCTGTCAGACTGCATGATCTGCTAATTACAGGTAACTGAGTTCCACGAAAGATCAATATTATAAAATCCCACAGCTTCCATGTACTTCCACAGGGAAACAGCAGCACAAAACCAGTGTTTTAGCCTGGAGAATAAGTCTAAGCTCACACAGTCTTTCCTTTTCCTTTAACATCCATGCCTCCTGGATGTGCATTTGTGGCTTGGCTTTTCCTCTTTTCTTTTACTGTTCAGCCCGAACTCCCAAAGTCACATCCTGACACACTTTGCCAACCGCAATCCCACATGTCCAAATCCCTACATGCAGTCACATGTACTGATTCCAGGAAATGCACACTGCTGTACTTTGTTGACTTCCAACGAGCCACCCTGATTTACGCCTGCCGAAGTTATGGTCCTGAGAGTAATAACACCTACACTGCACAGTTGTCCCACATGTGTGTATATTATTACCCACACAACAGATGCACCAGCATGTATGCACACACATATCCCAACATCTGGCTTTCACAAGCTAACTGTAATAACTCCATGAACTTCATTCATCTCTACAAAACTCACTAACACTTCATCTATATGTACACTAAAGAGGTGCATAACCTCTCCCACTTCAGTGAAAGAAGTATATGCTCTTAACCTGGCATTCACAGTCACACACGCAGAAATACAACCAAGCACTTGCACTTAGTCTTGAAGCACTCATTTAATCCTTCTGAATAACAGGACATGAATGGCTCTTGACATAAACACTTCACAGATGTTGCACATAATGTGCATATAGACGTACACCTCCTTATTTCTCAGCCGAACCTGTAATTGTGCCTACATGACCTTCCCTGCTATGAGGTTCACATTCCCAATTTCTGGCTAGAAATCATGCCAGAATAAAAGTGGTAAAAGGAAGAATCACTTGCAAGCACCAGATGCAAGTTAACTTAAAAACATCTCACTTCTTAACTCTAAAACACAACTTCATAATTCAGCATTTCTGAATGTAAGAAATTTCCGGTCTGTTTTACTTTGCATCTCTCAACCAAATCTAACCTAAAATATGTGCTCAGGGAGAATGCGGGCAAACACTTTTGATAGCTCATGTTTGGCATTTTATGCAAAATACTTTAAACCAGAATGCTTGTGCCTGCCTGGATCTCAGTTCTGCACACTGGAAACAACGGGATGCCCCACTCTGATGGTCTCAACAAGCTAAGTTACAGGAAAAGAGGCTGGAGAGAACACAGTCTGGAAGCATTGAAGTTGAAAATTCTCTCAGGTTCATCCAATTCCCTTGCCACCGATCTCAATGTGCAATAACCTATTGGCTTCTGTCAAAAACAGAGGTAGCAATTCTCTGTGTGCACGAATACCCACACATTTTCAATCATGCAGAACTAAAATGCTTCAGAATCCATTCTTTTAAAACTTTTAAATAGATGTACTACACTTCAAAAATTACATGCATATTTTGAATTTATTGAGTTTTTTCCAGCAATCTTCTTGTTTGAGGATAACTGGCTGTATCTTACTGCAGATGAGAAGAAGAAATATGATGCATCTTACTGTATTACTTTAGAAATTCTGGTAAGAAAATGAGGATGAAAATTTTCATGCAGAAAGAAAATCTGCAAAATCCTCAAAATTTTTTATCTTAGCTACAGATAATAATGTAAATATTCCATACATTCTTCTAAAGAAGAAAACAGCAAGAATTTCTGTTATCATTAAGTGCTACTTTAGCTGTCAGGGCTTGAGTATAAAATGATGAAGTTTCTCAAGTTTGCAAAAATCCCTGGGAGCTAAACAAATAAAGTCCAACATAACAGCAACTTCTCAGTATTCTGGGCATAGTGGGATATCAGCTCTGAACGATCTCATTTGTTCCACATATTTTGCTGTGCTGTTAACTATGAAAACTAAAGGTAATTCTAGTGATAATATCATGAACCATTTCGCTGATTAACAGATATATCCAGACAATGTGCTGATTTCACTATCTCCTTGTGTCTTCCAAAATGATCTGTTCAACCTTACTTTGCTGTCGAGCATTAGAACTTGTGCATTGAGAAATTCCTGCTGTGCTTACAGGTTTCCATCACAAAACACTGTGATGCGGAGAAAACTGAGAGCATCCAACTGTGTAAAAAGCACAGAATGGAAATTCAATATAACTTGTACTAGAGCCCGGAGATGGGCAGATGCCCATGGACACCAACACACCAGGAATCCTGACTTCCAGCAATCCTAGCGGTGCTTATAACTATTTAGCACGTGCCACATGTAAGGTCTTAATGAGAAAGGCACAGTTTTCTAATTTGCAGATGATCGCTCACACCCTTCCCAGATGTTACTGCAAATTTGTGTTAGTGGTCAGCTCAAAAGTCAGAAGAACAAAGGAGCCAAGGAGAGTTTTAGTTGCCTCTGGAATTTCACTATGGGCGGATTACAAATGCACAGGCAGACAATAAGCGCATCTCTTACTTGGTCTCTAAACCTATTATTTCATCATTCTATTTATCATCTCTGGTGCTGTTGTGCATCCTACTATGTCCTACTGACCACTGAAATGCTGTGTCTCGAAAGTTCCTTTCAGCCCTTGCTATCCAACAGCATTCAGCAGTCAGAGAGAAGCACTAAACTATTTAGTAAGAGATCCACCAGTTTTCATGGGAAAGAGAGACGGAAAAGACAGACCCAAAACAATGTACTTTCTTCCTTGCCCCATCACCTTCCCCTTCATCATGCTTCTGTCACCTTCTTGTGTGGTAAAATCCTGTGTGAAACAGCCCAATGCTGCTGAGCTGGACCATGTGGCTGCAGGAGGAGGCAACGATTTCCTCCCCTGGTGCAGTTGCGAAGCCCCACGGTGATGCTTCAAAGCAGCTCTGTGACCCCCCTCTTCCAGCCTGGAGCCCAACGAGGGCTGAGAAGCAGCTGGGTTGCTCTGCATGGAAATGCACTGTGGAAGGCAGGGATAAAAAGGGAGGGAAGGGAGAAAAATGGGTAAAATGAGGGTTAAAGAAATGTACAGAGTGAGAAAGGAGAAGGCAGAGTCTGGAGATTGGGAAAGATTATTGAAATTGGCTTCTTGGTTCTAAGTGCTGTAAAGAGAGGACAGTTCAAGAACCACTGCAGCCTTGTACCCTACAGCTTTTCACAACCAGGCTGATGTCCTTGATGTCATACTATCCTGTTTTCCCTTTCCATTATGCTTATCAGACAGCCTTACTTTCTGTTGAAAGGTGCCAGGTGAGGTACCATGCGTGCCAGGTACCTCAACCCACCTCACCAGCTTGCTTGTACACTTTCCTCTTGCATCAGGGGAACACATGAACATAACAATGAAATGTGAGGATTCTCTTTGCTGAAGGAAGTACCCAGATCCTGGCTGGTGGATCTGTTCTTTGTTTAAATCTTACAACTTTTAGGTGTAAAGAAACCAGCTCTAAAAAGCCTTGCAGCCATCTGGCAGAACCCTTTCTCCCAGCTCTGAGCAGACAGAATGTCCCACAACACTTCTCACTTAGAGACATGGCACAGTGCAGGCAGGTTATAGTGAGGCACAGAGGAAACAAAAACAAAAAGCAAGCAAGCAAACAAAAATACAGAAACAGAAATGAATAAAATAAAAGTGGCTGTCTGAAATTAGATGACTACATCCATGGCTGAATCTCAAGGTGTATTTGCAAAATGCCAGCTTTGTAGCCACAGGAGTCTTTTTGCTGCTAAAAACAAGTCAGGATATTTACAGAAATGTCAACTAACACACTTTGGTTACATCATTGGAAAACAGGAGCAAGGAGTTTCCCCCAGAATGCAGCAAAGCGGATCCAATGTTATGTCCCCTCTCTCTATGACTTTCTCTGCAACTGGGGCAAAAGCCACACAATCTTAGTACATCACCTATGACAGCAGCCCTGAAAGTAATGCCTCCTATTTTATTATGTTGGCCCATGAGGTCAGAGGTGGATGTTGGTGGTATGGCAGCAGAGGCTGAACCTTCCCACCAATATTTCATTACATTTTGTTGCCATGTGACAGATGGCAGAAGAGGGGCAGTCTGACACAATGGTGTCTGACATGGAAATGTGGATGAAGCAAAGGTGTGGAACTTAATTCCTCTATGTGGAAAAAATGGTGTCCACTGACATTCAACAATGCTTGCTGAATGTTTATGGAGACCAAACAGAGGGTGTGAGCACAGTGAGGTGTCAGCAGTGCTGACAGTGACAGTGGGGCACCTCCACTAGTGCACATTTTGAGAAGCTCAGCATGCAGGCTTTTGTTCATGATTGGTGAAAATGCACTGCTATTGGCGGTGACCATGTTGACAAACAGCATTTTGTAGTCGAGAGTTTGCTCTACCAAATAGTATTATTGTGCTCTTTGTATCTGTTGTAGTTTCCATGGGAATAAATAGGAGGCATTAGTTTTGGTGCAACCTACGTATTTTACAGGAAGATGACTTAACTTCCTTTTATGTGCCCTATAGTAACAATGTGCTTTTCTTGCAGAGAAGATAGAGCTGGAGAGAAACCAGCTCCACTGGTTACTGAGTGGGAGGAACGGAAAAGGTCACATCCATGGGACATACTTTGTGTAATAACTCTGCCGTTTCTAAATTGGGAGGCATCTCCACATGGACATGGCCGTGGAGACTTTTGGATTGCTTAGGTAGCAAGCATGATGAAGTTTATGTTTTTTTTCTTGAGCAAACGTTACCTTATGCTGAGCGGCAATCACGAAGCTTCTGTGAGAATCTTCCACGCAGGGAAGCCCCTGGCAGCACAAAACATGTGTCCTGCACAGGGAATTGTTCAGATAGCCTGTAATGTCCCTCCTGTTTCCATCCCACCCACCACCCCTGCACTCATCACGCCTCCAGAATTGCACAGCTCAGATCTCTTCTTCAGCAGCAAGAGCTACAGGACAGCTGCGCCTGCCATTCAGTAAAGGTGCTGCTGATTTGCTGATTTGAAGGCCCTCACCCCTTTATAAAACTCAAACAGCTCAAATTCGAAGTCCTCAACGGACTTCGGCAAGTCCACGTGAGGCTTTGGTTTGAGGTGCATCACAAGTTTTCCTCTCAGCATGACTCTGCCCTGATGTCCCGCAATTGTCTCATTGCTATCCAGGAGGAACCGTGGGGAAACAGTCTGACTGGAAGAAGATAGACTAAAAATTCACCCTTACAGTGATTTTCAACAGACATCCCAAAGATTTTCCATGGAATAGTTTACTCTGCTTTCCTCATGAAAATATCGTGTGAATAGCCTGCTATTGGCTTCTCAGCCGCCGTGAAACAATTTTGGCCCTGGTAGGAGCTCTTCTATGAGGGTCTGCCTGGAATCAGCCAACCGCTATGCTGAAGCCCTGGGAAGCATGCAGAAAGGGAGCATCCCTGCGTCGGAGGACAAGATCAGCTAGACGGTTTGTGAAACAGGAGTAAGAACTGACACTCATCAAACTCCTCTTAAAGAAAGACTACTGTGCATTTAAGAAGTGGGGATAAAGCCCTTGAGCCAGGCTTTATCTGGGTTCTGACGTGCTGCTGAAAGACCCTGCAAATCACTAACTACACTCTAAAAACCCATTGGTGATAATGTTGTATCTTCAAAACTGAGACTGGCTTTCTGGAAAGAATTTGAATATACAAATGCTGAGATCTCCTAACGTGGTCTTCTGTTCTGTCTGCACAACAGACAGTGTCATCTTCAGGTCCAAATGTTCTGTTTGCCACATCCATAACCTTGAATGGACATTGCACATGTGCAAATAAAAAGCTAATGATTTCTGAATTACACTTTTTTTTTCACATAAATTTGTATTTTTATCAAACTCGGGGGGATGGAAAGAGTAGCAGGGCCTAAAGCCCTGTTCCTGCACCTACTTGTACATAACTCAGAGGGAAAAATGGACAGAAGAGCAGTAGGTAAGAAGTATGTTGCTGCTATTTGCATGGACAGGTCAATACTACCTTTTGCAATGACCTAAGAATGAACCTGCTGGTAGAAAATAGTGGGCATCAAATTTTTAGTTTCTACTCCTGATCTAGTATTTAACATCAAAATGAGCAAACATAAAAAGGTCCAACCAAAGCTGCCACACAAAAGTTTGAGGGAGGCCTCTCAAAGTAAATGAAGTCTCAGGTCTACAATCTGAGCTAAAGAATGAGTAGCTTTTCATGTAACGATGATGCAAGAGTCAATAAAAGTCATGTGCAGACTTGGCTAGCCAAGGATAACACACAATGCTAATGATTATTACATAAAAAACCAAATAAAAAGAGCTGCTCTCATCTGAACTGTTCATTCTGGAAGACTGCATGAAAAAAAAGAATGAGACTGAACTTTGCTCAATTTATGCCCATCCTGCCTGTGAGGTATGTGACGAGCCATCACCAGATACCATCACCATCATGTGGAGGTGTGAGACCCTGTCTCATAAGGAAGAGTTGGAGCTGGGTTTCCTGCGCAGCACGTGTATCTGCAAGGCTCTGAGCACTACTTCCTCTTCAACTTCGTTTCTTAAAATCATGTACAGTCAGTAACACTGCTCTGCTTTTTGAAACTGATGCAGTATGCACAAAACTTGCACCTTTTTGTGATAAATTTGTAAGATTTGTCAGTTCTGGCATTTTGACTATTACAGAATCATTTATCCTGGCACCTAAAGCAGTCTTGTCACAGTTAAATTTGTTTACAACACCATTGAAAGGATAAACTTCCACTGTCACCTGACCCCTTTGCTGTATCACATATCTCCACTCTCTTCCTTTTTTCTACAACACCACACAAAAATGAAAAATCTTCACCTTTCAAGGACCTACTCAACCTTTTCCATCCTCATTCCATAACCACAAAAGTAATTAAACTGCCCAGTGCCAGCATTTATTTCCAGTGTGCTATGGATCTCAGCAAGTACATCTATGCCTATTCCTAAGGCCCTTTTTTCACAGAGGAAGAAACACTTGCACAGCCAGGTCACTACTGCTCCCTTTAGCCCTTCCTCCAGACTTGCCTACACCACAAGGATTTGAAACTCATGAGTTCTGAGATCATTAGCTGACAAGTGACTTGGTGATGCTGGGGTCACACTAATGCACAGGCACCAGGGGGCAGAGCTCCCAGACTTTCACCATATATTTTCTGCCTGGTTTCCTGTAACATTCCACCGACTCGTGAAAAGCTGTTTTCTTGCAGGAGGCAATTTATTTAAAAGATAAGGATAACTTCCAATTTCCTCAGGTAAGTCAGGAGATGCTGCACAGACTTCAGCATCCTTTTGTGGTTCCCCCATTCTTTCTGCACATAGGACGGCACAGAGGAACTCAGGAACTGAGCAGGAACTCCAAACACTGGAGCCTTCCTGCAGTGAATGCTTCCTCTGTCCCGTCCCCAAACACTGATGCACTGAATGAGTCCTGTGCAAGGACTGTGCATGACTATTTCACACTCACAGCGAGAGCGGCACAGCACTCCACTTCAGAGGAACTGGAGTATGTGTACCTCCACCTATAAAATGTTTGTTTAACTGCTATATTCAGCTGCTGGTGTAGAGCAAAGCAGCCTTCATGCTGCTTAGCACCTGACCCACTGTTTGTCTGATTTTGTTATACATCTTTTACAGTGTCATTGCTATTTCACACTTTACTTCTTTCACAATTCTTAGCCTGACTGTACGTTCCTGGTGATTTACTGCATGTGATTTCCTCCCATTTATTTATGCACTCAAATACCCCACAGCTTTTCATTTCAAAGGTTTGCAAGGCACTCAAAAGAATCTGCCAGAAACTTAGAACTCTGGAGCAGAAAGTTCGTACAAGTCAGCTATACAGGCCGGCACAGTCTGCCCAAGAATGAACAGAGCTTTTAGACTTTATAGGCAGCATGGTTGCCTTGATATTACAAACCATGAGGAAGTAAAAACCCTTATAAGTAGCATAGGCTGTTTTAGTGCAGGTTCCAGTAAGTGCTTTAGTTTCTGCATACAAGTTAAAGCAATTCCATGCAGAATTTGTCACAGAGAAGTATTATATTATAGCTTCTTCAACGAGCTCAAGCACTTCCTATTCATTTTAGTTCTCCATTGGTTTAAGGGGACTTACACAAGGGTTACACATTCCCAAGCACAAAACCAGACACATCTACATCCACGCTGTGCCCTCAGACCCAGTCAGAACTGTTTCCCTGTGACTGTGCTAGGAGTGCCCTGAAGACACCAGCGCTGAATCACACTTATGAGAATTGCTCAAATCTGAGCCGCTCCCTCACAGGGGCTGTGATTAATTCACAGCTGCTACCTCCCAAGTCGCAGTAAATCTATTAACATTCACCATCGTCCAAACTGCCTTCCTGTGTAAACTCGGAGCCCTCACACAGAGTGCAGAGTCAGGCTTGCTAACACCCAGGGACCTGCACAAGCCATCTGAAACTGTTGCCCACAGCACCGTTATCAGTATTACAGGAGATAAAGCCACTGCACATTCTTACAACAGCTTCATCTTGCTAATGCTAGCACCACTCCAGTACTGGTCCCACTCATTTGCAGTCTCAGGAAATCAGCTTCAGATGAATGGTCCATATTGTGATTTTTAACAACAAAAAATCCTATTCCTTACTGGCATGGAACTCTCTTCTCTCAGTGCTTCCTAATGTAGGAAGCAAGTATGATAGGGACAATAACGGTAAAGAGAACACAAAGAGGAAAGAAGGCAGAAGATGGAAAGGACCCTGGAGGGAATAGCAGATGGTAATAGATCGTGTGGTGGTACTATGGAAAGAAAAACAATTTAAGGGAGTGGAAAAGAAAAACAAAAAGAAAAAAATCCCATAATCTTAATGAAAGAAAGGAGTAGGGAAAAAAGTAAAGCAACAAAGAAAAGATCTGCCCACATAGAAATGAAATAATTCAGTGACTGCAGACTTGCAAACCAACAAATTGAATCACTGAAAACATTCTCAAGAATTTCCTACATGGCTTGGAGGCCATATTAAATATTTAGAAGCCACCTCTCCTGAAACGGGGAAGGCTACAATACTTTCTATTTACTAAAATTTAGGCTTTGGCTATGGTTTTCCCTAAAAGATCTTTTGGCTCACATTCCCCAAAAATCTCTTAAGATCATCCTGAGTCTAGGGATATTCAGAAGAAACAGGGAAACAACACAGGTTGCATGGCAGTAATAAAGAGGAGAAAAAAGCACAGGAAAAAGAGAATGGAAGAAAGTTACGGAGATCGAGGGAAGGAAAGAATGTTAAAAGCTCTAGCAGAACAGCATTAAACAAATGTAGATCAAAAAAAGAAGCAAAGTAAACACAAAGACATTAAAAGGGCCTTAGTAAGAAATAAAAATATGAAGAAGAAAATGTAAAATATAAAGGGAGGACAAACCATTGAAAATGTAAGTCCAGCTGAAATTCAGACAATGACCAACACTGCTAGATGGCATGAACAGCTCCCCAGTGTCCCCCAGGCATTGTTTCTATACTTTTGGGAAATGCACACGTTACATGATGTGTGCAATCACATTCAGGTGGACATAAAGTCACATATGCTGGATTATGGAGGAAAAATATGAAACTCCTTACAAGACAACTTCCATCAAGACAACCCACCACTGTATTTCTCTATGTGCATTTAAGTCGGTGTGAGATAATTCCAGTTCTCTTCTGAATTATGGCAGTTACGTCTATCAATTTTAGTGGTGTTTTTCCTCCTTTACAGTGACAATCAAGATTTATAATCATTCTTCATCATGCTGTCTTCTTGCATAGGTTATAGCTCAGGTACAGAGATAGCAAACCAAAGAAGAGTCAGCTCTCCAGTGTAATTTAGTGGAGACAATATTTCTTTATCTCCACCTGAAGTTAGCAGGCTCTTGCAGAGGACCTACTCAGACACCCAAAGCCTCCTGTCTTACCTCCTGTCCTGTAGAAGCTCAGGTAGAAACAGTCATGGATTTCTTGGGAACACACACAATGAAACAACCAATAACCCACAGCAGAAAACTGACTTTGGAAGTCATGCCCTGCCCTTGAGTGTAAAATGTGAGATGGCTACTCAACATTCAAACATTTCTCCTTTGACTTTTCATTAGGCTTGGGGAAGAATTAAGCAGGGCTCCAGTGGCATTTCTCCTGCCCTGGAGAGAAAGGTGGAGATGGGAGTAGGTGGACCATGGTACAAAGCTCGTGTTATCAAGCAGCCCAGCCACAAGGATTTGTGTGTGTGCCTTTGTAACCGTGGCAAGAGATCCACTGAGAAAAGGAAAGGCAGTGGGGAGACTGAACATTCACAGGCACTGATTTATTAATACACAAGACCAGCCCTTTTCTTGACACTTTGCTGTTCTGATCCACACAAGAAAGTGATGGTAAAACAAAACTATGACAGAAGCTGATCAAAAAATGCTGATTAAATGGTGTTTCTTCAGAAAATGTAACTTTGTAGAAGTAGAATTGTCTCAAAGAGTACTCATTATTTTGTAATTGAAAATATGTCAAAACCCTGTTTCACTTTGATGATTATAGCCCTCTTCTGTGCTATTGTTTGCAAAAATGGCAATATTATCACATGCATGTATTTTCCTGTGTTTTTTTTACGTATGTCCACATGTTAAAATATTTTATTCAGTACAACATGCAGTGATGTAGGAAACACAACAACGCTGTAGAGTGAGAATAGACACTGGAATGGCGCTGCAGGTGAAAGGAAAAGTGAGCAGCTTTTGTTCATTTTCCCCCATAACACGATTTTGCTGCAGGGAGGTGGCATGGCCACATGCTGGCTACAGTGTGAGATGTCCTGCAAGATCATGATGACTTTTCTGAAAAACTACTATAAGCAAAGGCAGCAAGGACACCTGTGTTCCCCACTCTCCAATCATTCCTAGGTTAAATCCACTAAACTTCTTGGTTTACCAGCAAAGTAAATCTGGGGAGGTATTTGCCTGATTTTGTTTCTCTTGGTTCTGAGTGGGTTTAATCTTGCAAGCTGGCCTGGGATTCAAGAATCAAGGTGAGTTCCTTCCATTGAAATGGATTTTATTCTTGCAATTGCAGCAAAATCTATTCTACTGGCAAGCAGCCTCACTTCTCTCTTAACAAAAGCTCTACTACAGCAGCGGAAATAGGGAACTATAAAAATATGCATTTTTTTTTTTTTTAGGAAACAGAAATTAGTCTAAGAAAAGAATTGCCCTTTCACAAAATAAAGGTGTTTGAAACCTGTGGTCCTCAGATTGCAACAGATTTGTAATTTTAGCACGTTTTTTGTTTGTTTGTTTGCTTATTTGCAGAGGTACAATTTATAAGCTCTGCCCTCTGACCAAGAATCACTCAGAAATGGCCTTCACAGCATAACCACAGAAGTAAACAATGTTTCCGAGAACACCAAGTCATTACTCCCCAATTCCTCTAAAACCTGTGTGGCAGCACAGCCTTCAGATAGACAGTCCCCTCTGCAAGGGTACCCAGATGTAACCTGCAGTCTGAAGAAAAGTATTTCCATTGCCATTAGCAGTAAGAACTGGTTTTTCACCGTCACTTGCTGTCGTTTCTTCAATCTCCAAGGCAGCAAACCCAGCTCCTTGAGGCTCCTGCTATAGAACAGGCAAGCAGAAGTCATCCAAGAGATGCAGCGATCTCCTGTACGGCCGCCTTATTTTAGTTTGAGTTAGCAAGGGCTGGTTTTTTTTTTAGCATGAAATTTCGATGAAACTGAAAACATCTCATAGCACAAACTCTGCAGCATGCTGTGAGTAATTTACAGCTGCCAAAACCATCTAAATCAAATCCCATGGGGGATTCTTCTTTCTCCAACCCATGCACGTTAGAAAACAAAAATGGCCAGCAGCCATCCTCCTCCTCTTTCACCGAGCAGATTCCTGCAGCTGGAGCAATGTCATTAGGAGTCGCACTTACAGACTCCAGGGCAGAAGCAAGGTGCAGATCAGCAACACAAAACACACAGTTCAGTTCAGAACAGTCTCACTTCTCCCTTTTTCCCTGCTTTCCCCTTTTTTACCTGCTTTTTCCCTGTTCAATTTATTTTTTTTCTTACCAAAAATGGAAAAGAAAATGAGAGAATCTGGGAGGTAAACTCTGTGGTCTCAGTGTATTGCACAGTATCCTGGCTATGTAATTATTTGTAATCACAGTCCATCCAATTGCATGCAAAGCCAGTTCAGACCTGAGTCAGGATTTAATGTCTAATCAATGTTCTGCCTGTACATTTTTTATGATTGCATTTAATTAAAACAGCTTTTTAAAGCAAACACTGAGAAATCTATAAAACACCATGCAAACCAAATACACGCACAGAGTGTTTCAGGTTTTTCCTCCTAATCAACCTACTGGCAGTTTTGGAAAATGTAAGCCTTGATTTATTGATTGAGGAAGTTGTTTTAAAGGGGGCTTTTTGCACTCATTTTTCAATTTTCAGCTTCCAGAGGGAAGCCTCAGGACTATGTATGAAGGCTAAGGTATGTAAGGTGAGGAACTCACCTTCTATAAAACATTGGGGACCATCTGGATGAAGAGGGGATGAGGGGTCCTGCGGCAGAGCAGACAAAGGTGGCAAGGAGAACTGCCAACAGGGTGAGTTTCCGTGGGGAATGAGTCCCAGAACCAGGTCTTGTTGTCTTCTCCCCCAAAAAAAGTCAAAATTGGCTTTTCTTTTTTTGTTTTGTTTTGATTTTTTCTTTTTTTTAATCTTCTCATTGTCTTCTGAGTCCCCCAAGCCAAAAGCAATTTTCTCCAGCATTCTTTGTACCACCACCCACATGGTTTGTGGTAAAAGTTCATATATTTGCAAAGTCCTATTTAGAGATATTTTCAGTTCTCCAGCAAATGAAAAACAATTTAACAGAGCAGGAAAAAATTAGCAACATATTAGCTAAAACTGACTTCCAATTTAGAGCCATCAGCAACCATTAGTTACAGCAAAGTTAGCACAGAAAATCATTCCAGTTCAGGTTTGGTTTTGCTCTGTAATTCACTGTTACATACCCAATGTGACCTGAATTATGCCTTCCTAATGCTTCCCCTACACTGAAGTAGTTTTGCTTCGCAATCTTCCCAACCCACTGTTTTCCACTATATTTTTGGTGACACTATTTTTCATACCACTTCACACGGCAATGTTTTTTTCACCATGAAAACTTCTGTACATGTTAATTGCAGTGATTGTTCATACATCTCCACCTTTATCAGGACAGTAAAAAGCACTTCCAAAAGACAGGCTTTCTGACAAGCATCTCATTTATCTTTCTCCCTTCAGCATCCATGAAGTCTGAGGAGGTTTCCTTCTTCCCTACATTCACCCTTCTTTTATCACCACAAGTTTGTCTGGATGTCATCTGTATTTCAATATTCCTTCCTTGGCTTTAGAAATGTCTTATTAGAAAGAACTATTTTGCAGAAATACAGAATCATTAAGGCTGGAAAAGACCTCTAAGATCATCTAGACCAACCGTCAACCCATCACCACCATGCTCACTAAATCATGTCCCTCAGTGCCACATCTGCACATTTCTTGAAAAGCTCCAGGGACAGTGACTCCACCACTTCCTCGGGCAGCCTGTTCCCATGCTTGACCATTTAACCAATGTTAACAAATGAGGCAAAATCAAACCTCACATGGAACTCTTCAACCTCAGTAAAGAGTAGATCATTTCACCTTACCTTAAATATACACTACATTTTTTAAACCAACATCAAGAAAGCAGATTTAATCTGGAAAAATATACATATTTTTAAAGATCAAAATCAAGAAAGCAGATACAAACAGGAAAAAAATTATTCACACTGATTTAAATCTTATCATCTTTACAGGAATTCCTCTGTGTAGGACTATCTACATAGGGACATTGAGGAAAATTATACTGAATCAAATGAAGGTGTTCATTTAAAGTGGATTCACTTCGCTGCATTAAACCACTTATGGGGAAATCACTGCTGAGAGTTAAGATGACCCTGATCTGATTTTACTCGCTGTATCTCTATGGAGAAACAAAAGAACAAGAGATTTTAGGATTTTCTGAGTACCTGATAGCTCTGTGAGCAGAGCAAAACTGTAACAGGCGTAACATTTTGTTTTAACTATGACTATTTCAAACAGTCCTTAAATTATGTTGCTTGTGGTGGTGATTATATATACTCCAAATTATTTCAGCAGATCAGAAGCCTGTTTGTCACATGAGCTGAATGCATGGGATAGAGGAAGAAGGAGGATGGATCAAAGAAGAAGCCTGCAGGTGGTAAGCTGACAAAGCAGGTCATTTCATCCACAGTCCACTCCGTGCCCAGGTCACAAGGTTCCTTGGAAGTGCAGCAGCAGAGAGGGATTTCCAAACAGAATCACTAATTGTTCTTATGGTCCTCATGTGCTTGATGAATTCCATGAAGGAATTCCCATTCCCCCAAGGCATGCACAGTACCTGCTTGTTTTCCATATGGAAGGCATCAGTCCAGGCCAGCCACAAGTCATGCTAAATCCACATCAGGACTTCTGTGCCTGCTGTCCCACACTCCTGGCATTTGGACATCCAGCTCTTTTCCTGATTTTCTTTTTAACATTTTTCATTTTTTTTCATTGTCTCTTACCACCTTGTTGTGAACGTAGCCTCTGCATATCAAATTGTCTATATGCTAACAGCATGTACGGGAAGAGTTGGCCTCATATTCAAGCTTCAGGTGCTGGACACATTGGAGGTGGCAGATCCATGGTTGCCCAGGCTGCTTCCCCTTAAGCCTGTACAACCACATGGACTTGGGTGCTATTTCAAAGTTTGGGGCAAATCACAAGTCATCTGAAATGTGGTGCAGCCCAAGTACAGCAGAATTTCAGTCCCTTTCTTCCAGTCTTCTGCCTCATGTATTGTCCGCTGCTACTCTGGTATGCTTGGGAACCCTTATATTTTTCTTGGTAATAAAGGGATTTTCAGTCTCTTCCACTATAAGTACTTATAATGCGTAAGGGAGGTGAGGAAAGATCTTGGTTGTGCTACACTTCATGATTTATGAGGTAATGCTGATGTGTGTTGTGGAAAAGTTACGTTTTGGATTAATTTTAGGATGTGCTGTTTTCTAAAGTGAAATAAAAGGATTTAAGTAGAACATACGCCTGTTTCTAAAGACAGTGTTTTTCATGGAAGAGGGCTGGGAAGTGCTTACGCTTTAAATAAGCAAAGGAAACAATCTCAGAAGATCTATTTGTTTCCCTTTATTTTATTTCTCTGTGCACATGTAAACGCACATAGATTCACAAGCAGCAACACAAATGCCATTCAAGCCAAAGGGATTGCAAGGGACGCTCTGGTCCCACCCCTGTGTTCCATCCTCTAGATCTTGCCCTCTCCCAGGAAAAAAGGAGAATCAGCAATAGCCATCCTGATGCAGCTGCATCTACACAAAGAGGGAGACTGCTGTTTTAAGACCTGCAAAGTGCTCACTGGACCCTCACCTGGCCCCTGCAAACTGCTGAACAATTTCTCCTACAGTTTTGAAAAAAAGAAAATCACCAAAGAGCAAGCATAGTGAAATTTCAGGATGGCCCCCAAAGGCTGCAGTAGAACTCATGATGCTACCTATTTAAGCATTTATATATTATAACATTTCATACAGTCACATGTCACATTTTGAACCACTTCTCGTAGGAAAAAGAAAAAGCTACATTATTCTATGTTTTATGGGCATTTTTTGATTTTTACCACAGAACTATCTGGAGCCCTCTGTTCAGTCATGGTCTCTGCTAAATGCATCAGGAATTTTCTTAGATCTATCTCCCTCTTTTTGTTGTTCCAGAAGCTGTTACTAGAATGAAGAATTTACCTTTGGTCTGGTAATTACCTTTCCTCTCTACAGTGAGTGGTTATGTACATTATCAGCGTATAACTAGAGTATAACTCTAATGTATGCAACCGTAGCAGTACAGTGTTGCCCAGACACACTTAGTATGAGGTAGGCAGGAACAGCAGACTCAGGAGGAAGTCAAATCCATAGAAACCACTTCTTGCTCTGCAAACTGAGAAAGAATCAGGATCTCCTCCAGAGCTTGAAGACGGAGGCAGCAGCCTGTCACACAATGTGGGTGATGTGCTAACAGCCAGCCTCAACTCTGCGCCTCAAGGTATGGCAGCACGATCGAGGGCCCCCGGTCCAGAAGCAGCTGCAGTTCTAGTATTACAGCAAGCTATCAATGTGCACCAAAGCTTCCTGATGGCAGGTGTGAGTGCTTCCATCCAGATAATCACTTTCATAAAAATAGTTTGCTTGAGGGGCGGGGAAGGAGATTAGCACTTTTGGTGGTTAACAGTTTAAGGGTCAAATCGCATTCTCAAGCATGACCTGAAAGCTGGTTGAAGCTGCAAGGGTGTTTGTATTTAGATGTGATTAATTCCGATGTCCCAAAGCAATTTGGATTTGCAAAGAAAAAAAGTAGGTTTCTGTCCTAGTTTTTAGCTGAGACAGAAGTTACCTTTCTGTGAGGCTGTGTTTTGGTTCTAGGAGAAAAACAAAACTGATAACACTGGGCAGCGTTGAACAGAGCCAAGGATATTTCAGTCCCTTCCCTCAGCTCCTTGTATCACTCTGCCAGCGAAGGGGCTGCGAGGGCACAGGGAGCTGGGATGGGACAGGAAGAGGGTAGGTGACCCAAACTGACCAAAGGGATATTCCTTACCATATGACATCATGTAAATAGAAGGGAGGGGAGTTCGCTGGGGAGGGGTCACTGCTCGGGGACTGGCTGGGCATTGTTTGGTGGGTGGTGAGATCTTGTTTTGTGTGTCATCTATTTTTGTGTATATATGTATATACATAAAATTACTGTTATTTCTTTTACTTCCTTTGCTATCTTAGTAAATAGCTTTTATCCTAACCCATGAGTTCTACTGTATTTTTCTTCTAATTGTCTCCTCCATCCCACTTGGGCAGGCTGGGGAGGATGAGCAAACAACTGCGTGGGACTTAGCTATCTTTTGGGTCAAGTCACAACAGTGTCCAAGGAGCTAAAAGCATGAGGGAAGCAATGGGTAAAGGAGGTGGTTCTGGCTAGAGTTTTAAATGATCTGAATGAGTCAAGGATGAATTAGCCAAAAACAGCAAGCAAGCCTGCAGTAGTAAGTAAGTGTTAAATGGATCAGGGAATTTACAGGCGTCACATTCTTCACCAGAAGACAGCAATAAATATTACCTGATAGCCTGTAAAACAGAATGTCAAATTAATAAGATCACTGCACTCAGATACATTAATATAAATACAAACTAACAACTGCTTACACCTGGGACTCAGAAGTAAGATGGCATCATTTAAGAATGATGAACGTTTATTTTTATTAGTATCAGAGGAGGATGCTAGATAAATTCAGATCGGTCCCCTAGGAATAAGTATTTTCAACTTGGCAGGCTGAGACCACTTGTGCACAACAATTCTAAACGACTTGGCTGAAGAGATCTTTGGTCTGCTGCGATGGACTTGAATGTATCTTGGAAATGCTGAGGAATGCTAGAAGACCAGAATAGTGTCGGTATTCAGTGAATGGGACACAAGCTTGATATCACATCTAGGCAGAAGAATGCAAAAGCTGGTGAGGGGTCCCATTCATAAAATGACTGAAGAACGAAGATATAAATAAAGCTGTGTCACGTGGTTCGATGGAACATAAATCTTGTCAAAGAGGGCAATGCAAGTCAGGCAAATGCAAAATTGCATGTTTAGGAACAAAGAATGAAAGCCAAACCTACCAAGGGAAGATTGTGTTTTGAACAGTGGTGGTGTGTCTGAAAAGAGTTCGGGGTCACAGTGACAAGAAGCACAACACAGATACCCAGTGCAGTGCTCTGGCAAAACCAAGCAGCAATGTTTGAACTGGCTAAGGGGAAGCTGAGGTATTTTAAGTGCTGAATGCAGTACGGTGTCACTGCTTCTGGAATACTGTACTCAACCTTGTGCACAAATTTTCTAAAGAAATGTTTTAAAAATGAAAGTGCAAAACTACGTGAAATCTGGAGAAAATGTGTTAGAAAGGAAGATTCAAATAGATCTGCCTGCTTCATACACCAGAGGAAGACACAGTGAGTTTACTGCAATGCAGGAATTTGATTACAGTATAAAACATGAAATAGAAGATAATTCTTTAATTTCCTGGAGGAAGGAATGATAGGAACCAAAGCAGGAAGGCAAAGCTGTTTTTGGGGGGAAAGAAGGCCCATGTTCCTATAACAGTAGGGCAATAGCTCTTAGAACAAACTGCTGCAAGCTGAGCTGAAACACCCAGTTTCTGAAGTTTTTGAATTAATTTGTATTTCTAGAAGATACTCTTTAGCCAGACAAAAATTGTGACTGAGTAAGAAGCTGCAGTCTGTGGTACCCAGAAAGTATCATGGAGACAATCTAATGGTCTCTTTGGTCCTTAAGGACTCTGCATCTCAACTGTTGCTGTCTCTTTTGGTTAAAAGGTAGGTGGGTCTCCATGGACTATCATTAAAGTAAAAAAGAAACCTGCTAGGGCCAAAGACCATTCCTTATTCCATGCAAAAATACCACGAAGATACAGGCATCTCAGATCCTTATGATTTCATTTTAATGAACAGTTTTTTCAGTCCCTGATCTCACTGAACTTAGAAGCATTTTTATTAAAGCATGGAACTGTGAAGAAACTGTTGGCATTGGATAACACTGATAACTTCAACAGGGCTTTCACAATCTATTTTGTGTGAGGCTTTAACTCTTTTAATGGGAAAAGAAAAAAAAGAAAATATTAACTGGAAGATCAACATTTCCCCTAGTATCATACAATAGGAAGCACAGAAATTGTGGATATTGCTTTATATTGCAAAGGAGATGTATAAGCTGACAACAACATTTAGTATCATAAAACAGCAGAATAGCCCAGCTAATAGCATAAGACTAAGAAAATCCTACAAAGGCCACTAGGAAATATCAGTATGCTGTTCGCTGTTTGTTGTCTGCAGAATATCCCTGCTGCTAGTGGAAAAGGTTTGAGGTGCAGCATTAATCTACAGAGTATTTGTATTTATTGGCTTGATAAATAAGAATTCACAATTGTGAGTGTTATTAAAGCTAGAAAGACAAAAGTTCTCTTTGAGTTTCAGTATGAAAGGAAGCAGATACCTCAGGAACGATCAGTTATCTACCCTATGGAGATACTCTGAGCATCAAAACCAGCAGGAGTTGGAACCAGAAACAAAGCTGGAAAAAAAATGTGACAAGTCAGTTCCTTTTCCTCCAATGTAGATGGACCAAATTCCACAATGCCCTTCACCTTCCCTCACCAATGGCATGAATCCAGAGGATCTCTGTTGACAAGAGAGTTGTTACGGGGATTGCACATTTGCACCACATCTCATGCTAAAGACAGTTCTTTGATACATCAATTTGACAGCAGATTTGCAATAAAGACTATGAGAGTAATGTAATGTTTGCATTCAGTCCTGGGTTTGAGTGCTTTGCTATTCCCTATTCCCCTTTGCATCCCACAGCATTCATTGTTCAAGCTCATCCTATACTCTGCTCTGTAGGCCCAGATGGAAAGACCAGAGAGAGTTATTTTTCTGCTTGCACATTTGCTGGGCTTTACATCTTGCAATGTTTATGGCTTTGATGTGACTTTTTAAGCAAAAGCTTACAGTGGGCTTTGCATGGGCAAATTTACCACATTCTCCCACTTCATGATTTCATCCAAACCATACTCCAGAAGTTCTGGTTTTAATATCCTATTGCATTTTTTTTAGTTCAGAATCACAGAGAAATCAATGCACAGGAAAGCAACACCCTCAAACTATACAGAGTTCCCCTGTTAAATTACCATCCTCATACTCCCTTGATCAGGTCTGATTTCCTCTTTAAACTCTTTTAAAATCTCTTATGGGCCCTGGATATCACTGTAGAGCATATCCTGCTTTCAAACATGCTTTCACAACTGCTCACAGTTTCAAGAGACTTAATAACAAGCAGCACTTCCCCCGTCTGGGCAGCAGAAATCTCTCTCGCGAGGCAGGGTGCCTTCCTTGCCTTGGCTTTCAAAGAGAGAAAAGCTTTGGGGACAACCAAGACCTTCTGTGCTGCCAAGTTACCCCGGATGGGGAGGCCCCTTCCATCTGCAGGAAATAAAACCCCAAGCAGACATGCTCCTCCTGGCAGTGTGCGGACATCATTTTGGGCCAGGCACACCACCGCCTGGGTAAAGGCAGTGCTTTCTGCCATGTCTCTCATTGGATTTGATGATACGGTCACAGATCCACAGGCAAACAGTTGCAAGTTGTGCAGGCTGTCAGGAAGGATGGCAGTCTGTGTGCTGGCCAAACTGGTAGAGCTTTTAAAATGACAACGCTTTCCTGCCCCAGCATCCCTCTCCCTTCTGCAACCACTGTCCACTGAGGTGCTCAGTTCCTTCTGCTAACAAATACTTTCTGCTCATTCTAATTTGCAACTGTGCCAAGACTCCAAAAGGCACAGGACACATGCCTGGAGGTCTGGGAGGGTAGAAATAGGGGCATTAGTGCAGAGATGATGGATTGGAGAAAATCAAAATAACTAGGCTGCCCTGAAGTGAGTGCTAGGACAGTGATACACAGTACGGAGGATGCAAGTAAACTATATATAGTGAGGAGCCATTGATGAAAGCTGCTTGAGATGCAATATGAGAACAGATATATTGCTCCTCAGGCCATCAAAAGGAAAAGGGGTGGCAGTTTTATTAGTTAAATATCTTCTTTTCATCCTAAAAGACTGGTGTTTGAAGATGGCAGACACATTCTGATCAAAGACCTCTGAAAGGGTAACTTTAAAGAATGTGTACTCCATACCATTCCACCCAGGGACAAGTTTCTTCCTTTCTTTCTCTCTTTTTTCTTTCTCTCTTTTTTTTCTTTCTCTCTCTCTTTCTCTATTTCTTTCTCTCTCTCTTTCTCTCTTTCTCCCTTTCGCCCTTTCTCTCTTTCCTTCCTTAATATTTGATAAAATTGAAGATATTAAAGGGAATTTTCGTCAGTTCAGCAATTCAGGTCTTGATAAACCAAGGTGACCAGGATTTTCTCAGAAAAAGGCAACTAAACTAGTCACCTTGTTGGATCGTGATAATATTTGCAAGGTAGTAAGCTCATAGCTCAGGGGATGCACTTACTATCATCAACCATGTTATCCTGTTTCATCACAGACATGTTCCCTGTCACTAAAAACTTGTTAAATCGTGCTAACCTGGTCTCTCTGGAAGTAGTCACTCAATATCCTCACTCCCTGTGCTTAGATTTTAAAGATTTAATTTTGAAAAAAATTATATTGATTTCAACTGAATTGAACTCTGCTTATAACCCAGGGCAAAATAAATATGTATAGCATGAAGTTCATTGAATAAGAAAAATCCATAGGACATTTATAATGCAGTAATAAATATTAAAGTTACCAGTAAAGTTTCTAAAAAAAAAAAAGAAAAGAAAAGAAAAAGGAAAAGAAAAAAAAGAAAAAACAAAACAAACAAACAAAAAAAAACCAAAAAAAAAAGGTCACTGAAGAAAAGGGCCTAATAAGCCTCTTTCATTCCAAAATAAGCAGAAAGGTTCTAGAAAATTTTGTTAGAAAAATGCACAGATCTACAGGGATTGGAGGGACTGGATTTCCTGCAGATCTGTAAAACAGAGCCAACCTAAAGATGCCTAAAAAAATGCTATTTAAGGGAAAGATGGTGGACAGACTTCGGCAAAAAAAAAATGTGGATAATATGGCAGCTTCTTCAAAACGGATGGCAAAGTACATCTGGTAACATCTTGAGAAGAGACATTGGGTGATTTGAGACCAAAACATTTATAGATCACAGGTCAACTCCTGAAAACCAACAACTTTTAAATTGCTTTAAGGACTTCTTTCCCACAGAACCACATGAAAAATACAGAATTCTTGGATAACCCACTTAAAGGATTGGAGGGAGCAACATTGCTGAAAGTCTGAATGCAAACAAGGCAGCAGAAACAGATGGGTTTATGTCCAAATATTGTGTCATTAAATCTATTTATCAAGATCGTGCAAAGTAGAGTCCCTCTTCCAGAAGACAAAAAAAAGGAAAATTTAAAATCCGGATTGCAACAAAGCTTAAAAATGGTATAAGGTGGAGATCTTATCACTGGATGTAAAAGTATGTTTGGTTAAATAGAACGGGAATTTATAGTCTTGGCATTAAAGGCATGACTTTGAAGATATGTTGAGGATTTGAATATATGCTCTATAAAGGTCTTACAGCTCATCTAGTCATGGATTGGACGATGATGAGGTCCTGCCAAAAGCTGGCAATTGTTTGCTTTGACCACAAGGAATTAAGCAGAATTCTCAAAGCAACTGAAGGATGGATCAGAGGCAGGAGCTGAGGTAACTCTCTGTGAAACTTTCTGCAGAAGATGCCTTATCAGCAGTAGTGTTTGAAACATAGCTCAGCTTCTACACATAAAATTGATAGACATGATAAAAGTGTTGAATTTCTGCATTTCCCAAAAGAAGCTCAGATACAAAATGGTTGTGTGTTAAAGATTCAGTGAGATACCTGGATGGGTCAGGTCTTTTAAAACACAGTGGTATATTAAACTGGACCAACATATAAAATTAAAAATAATATAGATTTTTAAAGGAGCTTAAAGAAGTTGAATAAGAACAGAGATTTCTGAGATGGGCTTAAAAACACTTGTGAAAATGAATCTACCCCATCACATTCTTTTCCTTTTTTTCCATGTACTTTGTGTGTGTACCAGACAGCACTTTAAGGACTCAAAAAGCTATTGTCATGAATTTCATCTGGCAATACACAGAGCCAAAACCCAACAGCTCGATACTGCTGAGGCCTCCCACAACGGGAAGCCTCACAGGCCTAGAAGTGTGGCATATTATTACACAGCTCAGCTGAAATAAGGAGCTCAGCTGAAGGATGTTTTGTACTTGTGGGCGAAGACATTATTTGTAGACGGGTACAGAATGAGAACAGCGTGAGGAAATTTCTTAGATAACTGCTGCATAAGAAAGAGATTAAGGTCAAAATAATTAGTCACCTCTTTACTCAGCCTACCTTAATATGCAAAGATAAAAAGGAAAATAATAAAGATATTCTCCCTTAATCTTTCCACATTTACTATCTTGATTAGAAATAAATAATTCTTCACTCAGTCTAATGTTGAGATCTATTCACATTGTGACAGCTATCACCCACTTAGATTAACTCTTTCTGAGGAGGGTGTTCAATCTTACGAAGATGTTTGTGATAACAAATAGCCACAGCCATCAGCAATAATCATTTAAGAGTTCTCATCTGACTTTTTTACCCTTTTGAGTAATTGATATACATGAACTCAAGGAAAAATTTCAATAGTTTTTAAAATATCGGTGATTTTAATGAAGAAGTAATTTTAATGAAGAAGAATATACCAGCACAGAGGATGGGAAAAATGGAATACATAGGTTCTTCCTCTTCAGAGTGTGATTTGCTTAAAGAACACTTTAATAAAATATATTTCTGCAATGAAATACCTGTCGTGGTAGCTTTTCAACATATATTCTATAATGGTAACTTTTCCCACTGGAGAACCTCTTGGGAGACAAGCTCCTTTTCTGCCATCCTGGATTGTCCAGGGGCGCAAATATTCTGAGCGGACCTGAGCAGAGCCCTGGTCTCTGTGGCAGGCAGCAATACCCCCTGGGCTACTTCTCATATGGAAGTCACCTTGTGCAGAAGGAAGAAAGGATATCCTTCTTGCTGAAAGACCTCAAGTGTGAAATGATCAAATGTGGAAGATGCCAGTTCCCCTCCTTTAACCAGCCCTCTCCTTTCGTCCTTAAAGATGCAGCCTGCTAATTCTGGAAGACCTTGGTAAGAGAGATGGAGAACTCCGGTAGGTCACATTCTAGAAATAAGTTAGAAGAAGAGAAGATGCTCATAAATACAAATTCCATTCTTTTCTTACACAGAAGATAGAAATTCACCCAGTAATGAGTCCAAGTCCCTCAACAGCACTTTTTTTTTGACCATTAATGAACAATACTATATCTAAGTTATTACATATATATGATAAGTTATGTATAATACATAAATTATTCATTTTTTTCCTTTTTGCTATGTTTGTTAACAAGCATAATTCTTACCTTATGTGAATTATATCACCTCAATGCTCTCATGAAGCTTGAATATTTTGTTTTGCAATTTCTGCATGCTCTAGCTGTGTTTTGATCTGGGAGTTTTATTTGTCTAAATGGAAAGCTGTCTTGCTATTGTTTTTGTTTTTCTTTAATGGAAGGAAAATATCTTAAGAAGTGCCTGGCCTGATGATCATGTGTCAGACAACATCTGGAGAGAATTATCAGCAGTAATGTTGCTGTAGGAGAGATGGCCTAAGAGTATGAGCATGGTGGACTTTCTAAGGATAAGTAAAGAAAGGGAATTGTGAAACAAAAAAGGGAAGCTGCGCTTTTAGAGAAGAAACATTAAGAAACCAGCTGAACAGAAAGTAGTTTAAAGCAGCCAGGAAAAAGTAAGAAGGAGCAGGGCTGATGTACTCAAATAACCTGTATCAATGATGAGTACTTCTTCCCAGCCAGGCAGACACATCCTGCCTGTCAAAAGGATGTCTTTGGCATTTCATCCCAATTTTGTTCTCTGCAAAACACCAGGGTGAGTAGGAAAGATCCTTCATTGTCTTAATACACAAAGGAATTAAAAGACAGTAGATGTGCACAGTGAAATTAATGTCTCAAAGCAATGTCTCAAGCTCTTTTAGATTGCTGACAGGCAGACATAGGCACACAAAAGATGCTGCACAGCCTGATCTCATCTATATGGCTTGCACAGTGCAATTCTTGCTCTTATTGAACAAAAATAAGGGGAACTTTTCTCAGATTACACAGATAATGCCTATCTCACTTCTGTTCTGCCCAGTTGGCTACTATTTTCATACTTCTGTCTTTATGGGTCAGTCTCATATAGTATCAACAAGTGAAAATTCACTCAGGTCACTGGAACTGATTTATAGCCACAAGAATGTGGATTTTGCCTTTGTTTTCCTTTGTGCTACTTCCTCGCTCCCCTTTTCATCTTACATTTTCTCGACAGTAATTTTTTAAAGATTTCTTTCCCCAGCTCCCTGAAGCTTCATGTGCCCAGTAGGGCAAAGGCAGATACAACTGACTTCAAAGACTGGTCCAACTGCAGCCATTGCTTGTGTTGTGTGAGTCTGGCCTGCTGAGCTCATGAAAGCAAAGTTTCATCTGTTTTTTGGATCGGGCTCTTGACCTGCCATGAAAATAAATGATATCTTCTACAGTTATTAAATGGTAGACTGTTTCTTGTTACTACTGTTGTAGAAGTGTCTCTTCCGTATGCCTGTCATTAAAAATAATAAATTGGGCTCCCTTATTTTAAGGAGATCTCTTACTTTACCCCCTTGTTTTGGTCTCCTGTTCATTTCCAGTTACTGTTGCTGACATACTTGCACAGTTTAGATTAAAACAGAGTGCAGCAGCCTTTCTCCCTCTTACAGTAGAAACACTGGCAATTCACACCTCCTTCTGATATTCCACTTTACCAACTGTACTCTATGAATGCATAGTGATGTGAAAAAGCCTGCACAACAGGAGGGGAAACAGACTGCCCTACAAAGATGATATTCCCACTACTCTTTCCCACTGTTAAAGAATTAATAAATTCCTCATTTAAAATGTTGCCATTTTGCATTGCTCTTTGCTATTTAATTCTGTGTATATTCCTAGTAAGCTATGAAACTGCAAGTATCTGTTTGTATCATGCAATAGCTGAGCAGGCTTTTGAGTCCTTTAGGGACTGAACATCAGCAGTAACAACATCACTGCTCTGAAATGTTCAGTTATCAATTATCGCTAATATTTTCCACACAGTCATGTAATTGACATACAGCTGATACTTGATAGCAGTCTTGGTCCTCTAGATTTAATTCTTATTCTTCCTCCTATAGTGAGTGTTACCCTTCCCAGTGACTGCACAACAAGACAGAATTGGTTTTCTGTCTAGTTATTCATCAAATACTTGCTTCAAATTCAGAAAACCTCCCATTTCAACCTGTGAATCAATATGGTTTCTTAGGTCTGGGAATCCACAGGTTTTTCTGCATCAGAGAAGAGATCCTTCACGCTACCCCCATACCTAGATGCCAGCCTTTAAGAATATTGGCACAAGCTTCCTTCTAACAGACAACCAAAATCCGAGTGCTGCAAACGCAAATTAATGGGTATTGTGATTAAAGCAGGGCTTATTCAAAACAACATAGAGACAACCTATTCAGCAGGAAATGTGGTGCTCCACACTAATGTCCAGGTTCACAAAGGTATTCAGGCACCTCACATGTCCCATTGATACTATGTCTTTAACACCCATGGCAAATGGGCGCTTACACACTCTTTGAGATATAGGTATTCATCCAGAGACACTTTCCATCTTGAATTTTTGTTCTTTCTATCCTTTTGTTAGAGCTTAGTTCCTCTGCCCTAAACTCTTCTTCTGTGTAAATAAAAAAAGTAACTTTTAAAGTCCGTAAGTCCTCTCTATTTTAAAGAGCACATTGAACTGGTTTAGACCATCTTCTTAAAGTAGCCTTACACTATTTTTTAATTAAAAGGAGCAAATTAAAGCTTCTCAGTATATGTTACTGATCACAGTGGTCTTATTTTCCTTTCATACTACCCACCATGAACCTATTTCCATGTCAGGAATCGCACTGTCTCTGACGTTCTGCTAGTCAAAGACATTAAAATGCACTAGGAAGTCAAGTTGCAGAGTACAATGGGAATTCATTAGTCACTTGAATTGTGCTGAGATGCTATCCAGGAACATTTCTCAACTTCTATATAATTGGCCACCCAGACTCCTTGAAAAAAGGACAACTCATGGACCAAACCAAATACTGTTGCCACAATGGTTTTCTCTCGCAATCAAGAAAAAAAACAATTGGCAAAATATTTAATGCTTATTTATTACTTTCATCTTCACATTCTGCTTTCTTGCTCTCAGCTTTAGTTGTGCTTCGAGGGTGTTTGACCAGAGATCCATAAGTTCAGTCCCACTGCTATTGAATATAAGAACTCTACCCTGCTACCATTAAATGTAGTAGGTGTAGAAACTGGGTCAGTCACAATTACACAGATAGTCATTAGAAAAAAAAAAGTAAAACAACATTATCAGTGGTTTGAGCTCAGTTTATATTGAATTCATCTGCTGAGTGTTTCTTTATGTTTTCTCTATGGCACTTCCATGCATTGTTCCACTCTCTCCCCAGTGCTCAACCAGAAGGACAATGGGAGAAAGCAGTTCCATATTTTCAGCTATCTGTACACAAACGGGGCCAACCCAAGCATCTATTTTATTTTTTCCCAAAAAGCTCCCAGGGCAGGAAAGGAATGCTGGATCAGGCCTGTCCATAGTAGCGTGTTCCCGAGCATCCCACAGAGGGATGTTGTTGCTATTATTTTAACAGCAGATCTCTGCTCTTGTTGCTATTTTAATGGCAGATTTTAAAGCTTCCGCTGACATTGGTACAGACCCTGAAGCTCAGCTAGAGAAACAGAGGTGGCGAGCAGATGGTGATACAAAGGAGGAATGTTGTATCTATAAATATTCTGGTGAAATTCTTATCCAATGCTACATGCAGTAGCCAACAAACTATACTAAACCCTTAATGTCGGGTTTAAATTAGTCTTAGGTGGCAAATGGGCTCTTAACCTGGGTTTCCCTGCCAGGGAAATTTTCACTTGTGGGGTCTAGCTATTTATAGAAAAGCACTGAAAAAAAAAATGATTAAAGCTCATTCTGTATTCATTTTCTTTAGAAAAATGTTAACATTTAACAAATAAGGGGAAACGTTTCCCTCTGAGTTGTCGGGGCTTCTGAAGCATCCCAAGGGACGGGGCAGTGGTGGAGGCCCATCCAACTCCAGGAAAACATTCCAGAAGGGTTTGTCAGAATCAGCAGTAAGACAATGTTACAGTGCATCAGCTGAGCATGTGACAACTCAAATCTTCTCTCAGAAAAATCAAGTAAGTAAAATTACATTCATAAAACTCAAGAGCGTCTTTATGATATGATTTAATACACTGAACTTCTCAAAGCAAGAATTAAGCCCTGAGTTTTGCATTCAAATGGCATTCTTGATTTTGACATATTTGAGTATGTTTTGGATATAAGATGATGGTCACACACACAGTTTTGCTTATTTTTGATTTGTCATTGACTGAACACTCAAATACTGCCTGAAACAAAATGAACAGGTTCTGAAACATCCTAGCCTGGGGATGATGGTAGGTCAAGCAGCCAGCAAGTGGCAGGACATGGAGCCAAGCTCAGGCTGGATATGAGGTTCAGGCTGGGTGTTAGAAAAACGTCAGGTCAGGCCCTGGAACAGGCTCCCCAGAACAGTGGTCACAGCTCCAAGCTGCTGGAGTTCGAGGAGCATTTGGATCTCAGTCATACGGTCTGATTTTTGGTGGTCTTATGTGGAGCCAGGAGACGGACTCGATGATCATAAAATCATAGAATGGTTCAGGTTGGAAGGGACCTTAGAGATCATCTTGTTCCACCCTCCCTGCTATGGGCAAGGACATCTCCCAGTAGACCAGGTTGTTCAAAGCCCCATCCAGCCTGGCCTTGAAGGATGGGGAGGGGGCATCCACAACTTGGATGTATGAACTTGTGTATGTATTAAACATTTTGGTTATATTTCTTGGGAAATTAGGCTGACATTAGGCTGAAATTAGGCTGAAATTAGGGTTCCATCAACTCATCAATTTTCCCCTTCCTTTTAACATTCTGTACCTACAGGTGCAGACTGACTTTCTGGTCAGCTTCAACTAAGTTTGACAGAGGGACAGACGTCTTGAAGGAATTAAATTCTGGCAAATTTTGTGAAAATAAATGGCTAAACCAAAGAGGGAGCCCAAATTACCACCATGACTGAGAGACAATCTTAGCTGCTTGCTCTGTTTATCCAGGCAGGACATGCCAAGAAAGAGAAAAATGCTAATTTTGCAAGGTCTGAACACTAACATCTCGCCTGCACTCTGCAAATCAGCTGCCCTGCTGCAATGAAAGAGACAATAGAGCATAAAGATTGCCTTGCTTCTCCATAAATTTCCTGTGACCTAAGTCCAAAAATCAAGTAAAAGCAAAATTCCCTTCCCATCTTTTGTCTCAGGTTGATACTCAGCAAGAAAGATAACTTCTCACCTAATGGCTCAGTCCCCTGTTATGGTTGTCCATCATGTTGGGTTTGTGCACTGACTGTACCCAGATCTGTCAGACGACAGTGGGTTTGTACTCAGCCACCTCTAGCACAAGCTGAAGTTAGAAACTAGTAGACTAGAAATTTGAATTATGGTTGCGCATGTCACTACTATACTTAAAATCTTGATGGCATTTTCTAAAGCATATAAATTATATAAACACTACTTTTTCTCAATTTCAAATGCAATTTAAGATTTTAGGTTCAAGTAAATGTGTAAATTGCATCTGAAGTATGAATATTTTCTCCTAGTGAAATTTTCTAGAAATTTTTCTCCTAGTGACTTCATGGGACAATTTTTCTGAATAAGGACATATGAGGGGTCACAATCTCGTTTTTCCAAACATTCTGTCTCATGCTGCCACCATAAAAGACCACAATAAATACTGACAGTTTCTAAATGTAAGTTCCATCATCGGAACTGCTAAATATGCAAAATAAGACCACTCACCAGGGAAAACAAAGTCAAAGTTCCACTGACATTCAGTGGCAAGGAGCAAAAGAGCTCAACAATTTTATGTTGAAAGGAAAAAAATGGAATGACAATAAAGAATCTGGTTCGTCACCTCACAGCTATGATAATTTCAATGCATGCTATTTTAATGGCTAGTTCTGCTTAACATTATATACTTATAAGATGAAAAATTACATTTCTTTCTGAAGGGTCTGTCCCTTACTAGAGTTACATATCACATGTAGGGTTTCTGTAATTGAAGTATTAAAGGAATATATTTCAGTCTACCTCCTCTATTGTTTACTTTGTGCCACTGACAGAACCCTGTGCAGTTTCCATTTCCCCTACAGTTAGGCGCTGATCCTACAAACACAAAAGTGTGAGCTCACCTTTCCTGCTGGGAGTGATTTCAATGGGAGACTCGCAGTGATGAAGGACGCGAATACATTTTGGCAGGATTGGGGCCTCAGATAGCAAGGAGGAAACTGGCTAACAGAAACCACCTTTGCAAACACAAAGAGGGGAGCGGGAAAGATCCCAGGAACAAAAATTGAAGTTTAATATACTTTTAAATGCCAGCCAGAAGCCTTAAAGAGAGCACTGCTGGAAGCTGGGAGATTTCGGAACTGATCAGGCTTCTTTTATGTTCAAGTCCTGAGTGTCGCTTTAAGGAGTTATGGCATGGCACAGCCCAAGATTTGCTTGCTTTGGCTTTTCCTAAACTGTTATTGTCTTTTGCTAAGAGACTCCGTGACTTAAAGCACAGCTTTTTCTTCTTTGCAGCTGTTTGCTCCCATACATGCTAAATATTTCCCCTCCAGCTTTTGCTCTTGCCTTGCTCATGGGACGTGAATGATGCAGGAATTTCTGCCGCTCTGCTTCGGTTTAGCAGAGTGATAATCTCAGGCAAACGTTTGCAATCTGTCTTTCATTAAAAGAGGTTTTTGCACTTCTGTTTAACACAGGGAATTTTTTGAATTGCCCTTCTAACAGAGGATTTCACCCCCACTTTTGCCTTGAGGGAAGTGCTTGCTGCCACGAATATATCTGCTGGATCCATGGGAATGCCACTGCTGTTGAGTGGCTCCCACCAAAGACAGCAGGCAGGATGGCTTTCATGTCCTTAGTCCTTACTTCAGGTGCTTGCTGCAAACAAAACTGAGTAAATAGATGGATAAAATGATGCTTCTCCCATTAAAAAACAAGACAATTCTCCGCTGCCCTAGACGAAAACAGCTGTTTGAATTCCATAGTAAAACAAATGCCATTCCTGCAAAACAACATAAAATAAAAGTTGCTTTCGTTACTGGAGCGGGATTCTCTTATTTCTAGCCATTAAACATGTCTCTAGTATCAGTTACTGTGGAAGCAAACTGCAAGTGCACATTAGGAACGTAAAAGACGCATATTTTTAAAATACTTAAAATAAGTGTTCAAAGTCAGGGCTTTTGTCAGCCCAGATTAGACTACAATCTTATTCAAAAAAATACATGTACTCAGAATATTATTAATATAATACATACAGTATGTAATACTATAAATCTATCTATATAGAGGGGCTTGCACATGCACAAAACATGAGGAAAGTATATAACAAGCAAAATGGTATTTGAACCCAGATGCTTTGCTGTTCGCTCTTAGGCAGTCACTTTTACTCAACTGGTAAGCGCAAGAGGAATTTCCTCCCTGCAAAAATCCCCAGATTTTAGCAAAAAGAAAACAGATAGAGAAGTACATTCAGTAAAAATGCAGGAAAATAGATATTTGGGAAAAAATAATTGCCACTGTTAAGCCTCTGCCTAAATACAGAGATAGGATGGGCTAGATCTGTCAGCTGCTTGCTGAATCTAGCCTTAAACAGATATCAAACGTCTTTGAGGATAAATGAAAGAGATGGAAAATTTAAAATGAGTTTTGAAAAGGAAAGCTCTCATAAAAAATCAACATTTTATCTGTGTGAGAGTAGTCAAAATCTTACTGAAGAGAGCAAAAGTGACAGATCTGCACTTTTGAAAATGCCATGTGTAAGCAGCTCAATCACTGACTCCTGCTTTTTCCTTACTAAATCGGGAAGCTTTTTGAGCCAGCAACTTGAGCTGGGAATCCTGTAACTTTTAATCAAGTGAGGAACATGAAGAGAAAGAAAGAACAGAACTGCAGACTCAGCTTCTTGCTTCAGATGGCTCTCTGTATCTGCAGGTTAGAAATTACTGCTTTCTGTTCCCTTGTTTGTTTTTAAGATACTCAAGAGATGTGGGTATTTCTCCCAACGTCCTGGACAGAGGAAGGGGAAACGTCTCAGGAATTTTCTGATATGTTTCACAAAATATACCTTTATAAAAAGAGGATTTAACCTATGATTCATTGTACACTGAAACAACACAAGCCTTCTACTTCACAAGTCTGCACTTTTGTTATTTCTTCATTCTTTGCTTAAGGCTTCCTCTGTACTGAATTCTGAGTTCCCGTCCCAATATCATCGGGGTCTCTTTGAATTTGATATTTAATGATGTCAAACTCACTCCTCAAGTCGAACAATAAATTCTGGCTCATCACAGAGAAGAGTTAAGAAAGTTTGAGCTGCTGTTCTCAAAGCAGCAAAGTCCAACACACAAAATGAAGATCACATCTCATGGGCACAGGAAAAAAATTATCCAACCACAGTGTAAACGGCCGGTGTAAATGCTACCTTATTAAAGGAAGGTGACTAACCAGCAACACCTTCAAAATATTATTCTTTGTACAACTGCAGTGTCTGGAAGCCCTCGATGTGGATTGACACCCTGGAGTAATATTAAACACAACGAAAACAAAAAACTGGGCTGCTCCAAAGAATCAACAGTCTAAGTACGTGCAACATCCTAAATGCTAACGATGAATCATCTCTTGCTTGACAAATAAAGTGAGATAAGCATCCCGATTTACAGGAGAAAATGTGATATAGGTCACGGCTCAGATGAGTCAAAAAATATTATAGCTGCGAATCTGAAGTAAAGCAAAAGGGAAATGGAAAACAGGAAAAAAAAAGTCTATAAAAAACCACTCTTGTATTTTTCAAGGGAAAGAAATGCAAACTAACTAGTATACATTTCTTTGTATGGCTGTGGTAATATTTTCCTTCCAATTTATCTGTACAACAAGCATTACTGTGTTACAGCAATTTGCAACTATTTGAGATGCAGTCATGGAGATTCCAGTTCAGAATCTTCAAACATTTTCATGAATAATCAGCGAGTGTCTGAATTTTCATAAATAGAATGATTAAGGGTCAATTCATGTGCAAATACTCTCACACAGCTACAAATCATTATAATAAGAAATCATTATTGCTATTCGTAATTCTTCATTTGGATTATGAGGCTCTCGCCTGTCTGCATGAAAGAGCAACATTTGCAAGAAGTTTCACTGCTGTGGAGAAAAATTCTGCTTTCTTCTCCCCTCCAGCCCACGTCCCAAGAAAGGCACACAAATAGACACCATAACAAGTAGAAATTTGGAGTAGAGGGAGAGACTGAGTTATCTGGAGTAGCTGATTACCATAAGTAAACTTTAATTACTTCCTTAACAATAAGAAATGTGCAATGTATAATTTCATTAGCAATTAGAAAATGCCTTTAGGTTTACCTATAAAATACATAACTACAGTCATTGCAATAATGACTAACATGCTCCGCAGGGCACATAAAAGCACCTTTGTTTATAGATAATTTAAATACAAATAATATAAAGAATGAGACTATCTGATTTTTATACGCAAAGATATCAATATCGCACAAGCAATGCAACTGCATAATAGTGTAGACCTAAAAAAAATTCTACATGCAACTTCCGTTGATTATAAAAGGCTGAAGACCTGAATAAAAGTAGTGAGTGGGATTTAAAATATTTTTCTAAAAAAAAAACATACAGAGTTCATCATAATTGGGAATATTTCATCTAAATATTTCTCCTGAAATTCCCGATTTTTTCACATTAAAACATGGAGAGAAAAGACTATGGGAAGAAACTCTGTTGGTTGATTTGTTTGTTTCCTGCAAGCCCCTGTCTCTTCGAGAGGTTTTCCCTCCTTTCCCCAGGCCCCTTACACACCGCAGCCATACCAAATGACTGCGCATTTGCCTGGTACAGTGTAACCGGTGGCTTTCCAGCGCCTTCATAAACCCTTTTGGACCAAAATCCTGTATTGCGTCTTGAGGAGCCACGCTATCCATTATTTGGGGGAAAAAGCCATGAGGCTACCCAGGTGCAGGGGGCAAATCTGAAATTCATCTCTACTTTCTCCCCACTCCGCTGTCAGCCACTGGGGTAGGAAATGAAACCCTGTACGCTCCCATCCTCCTCTGACCTTTTCTGCCTCATTTCTCTCATTCCTTCCCAATAGAAATCCCCTTCTCTACCTTTTTCTACCCAGTTTTCTCCTCTTTTGCCCCTTTTAGCTCCTCTCTCCCTGATTTCATGACCGCTTCATCCCCATGAGGGCCATGCAAAGGGGAAGGTCAGCGTCAGAACGGAGCTAGCACGGCAGTCAGTGACGTCCCTTGTCCCACACAGCAAAAGGACAGAGGCAACAAGCACCCCAGACATTTTCCATTCCCTTTTTGGGGCTGAATTGCTTTTTTGTTAAAGGCTGCAACCGCACTAGGTTGCTTGCTTGTGTGTCCCATATGGCGTCAAGCCTCTCTCCAATTCCTTTAAAATCAATTATTCCCACATTACTCTGAATAAACGATGCTCAGCACCTTAATATTACTCAAGCAATTCATCTTGAAACACTCTTAATAAACAGTCACCCTACAATCAGATCTTTCATTCCAAGGAGCAGAAGGGGAGTTTTTCCTCAAGCTTCATTATGTGACCCCATTTTCACAAAAGCTATCAATTATTGACCGTTCCTGTAACAGCTCACCGCTGGCAATCTTCACGGCCGCCCTCCCTTCTCCCACCCCAGGCGCAATTTCCTGAGTCTTGCAGTAACCAGAACTGCTCTGCACAGAACAACCGGAGCAGCCTGCAAGGGCAAAGCCAGCTCTGGGGCGCGAGGACCCGCGCAGCAGCAGCACCCCGGTGTTATGGCTCGGCGCTCATAAGGGGGCTGCCCCGCCGATGGACTTTGCTGGAGCTGTTGGATGGTAAATGAAGACTTTTTGTATTTGCTCCAAGAAGCCTGGCACAGGAACCCCCTGAATCCTACAATAATAAATCTTCTGTTTATCTTCAAAATCCTGAAGTGAAATAAAAACCATTAGGCACCCATGGCCATGTGCTGTACTCTGCATTTTCAGGACTTTCTACATCCCTCCAGCATAAAGAGATTAAGTTTTCTGAAACAAAAAGGCAGCTTCTTGGTTTAAAAATAATAGCCTTGTCACCTTGTATGGAGCACAACTGCCTCGCATTGGACAACAAGAAGGCAGGAGCACTCAGAAACTGCGAGGATGGGCATAATGCAGAAGCCTTTATCTGACCCAACATGACAGTTTTTGTACTACCAGACATTTGCAGAAGAACTGAAGACAAACGGAAAACATGGACCTCCCACAGCATAAAAATGGTCACCCCAGTTTTGCCATCGTGGTCACAATTAATTATTCCTAGGGACTGATGCAGCGCTCCAGCAGACCGAAAAGAAGCTCACAAAGCACAACAGCCCCAGTCCCAACAGCCCCATCGCAGGCATTGCACAGGAGAAGAACAGGAAGCAAGCAAGGGTCCAAGCTGTGCAACTCACGTGTTTGCAAAAGGACGCATCAACTGGAAATTTGGGATTGCCCATCCCAGTCATTGCAAGGCAATTTGTTACAGGCTAGGGCAGCAGCAGCAGAATCCATACAACCTCAGGGTGAAGTTTACTTTATAAAAAGGCAGTGGGAGCGCTTCCATCAAGGTCTGAGTGGGTACAAATGAATACCCAGAAGGTCTTCTCCTTTTGCCTTTTCACCCCAATAAGAAAAACTGCTTGAAGCCCAATAAAACTACAATTGCCTTTCACCAGTGCAAAGTGCACCTACAGCACAGGAATAATTTCTTCATCAAACTAAGCAACACTAGTAAAAATCAGGACAGTAACAGCTCTGCACAAAGAATAACCAGTCTTCTGAAGGATCATCTGAGTGGGACTGAGGGCAGCCAAGTGAGGCAGATAGGTGAAAAAAAAGTCCATCGGCGAATCTCCCCATCTGTTCCCAAGGTCCCTTCTTCCTCAGCAAGCTCAGACCCACAGAACTGTCCTGCTTTTGAAGACTCCCTGACCTCCTTGTCCTGTGCACCATGTATTGCTAACTACTACCATGTATCACCTTAGAATTATTTTCTGTCCACAAGCATCCACGCAGCTTGTTGGCACTTTCAATACCTTGATGAGGAGGAACGCTGCTGTTAGCTGGCACAGCTCCGTCGCAAGTCTGCTGCACACAGCTCCTCACTCTCACCAAAAGCAAAGGCACTCGAGTGTCTTCAGTTTTCCCCTTAGCTTTGGGGCAGATTTCTGATTGGGCAGCTCTCCATTTCCCGAAGCTCCGAAAAGTAGACGCTTGGTTTCGTTAATTCATTGGTCATGGGAAAACCATTCGTTCTGGCCAAGAGCGCACCCAGCCATCGAGGGAAGTCGCAGCACTGGAAGTCACTCATCATTATTCCATATGCCTTGAGCGAGTGAATTTCTGGCAACTTTTGCTGTGGGGTGACATTCCTCTCAACGTGCTGATTATTAATATTATTTGCGCCAGTTCTTAACCAGTCGGTTAAGCGATCTTTAGAAATCGCAAAATGGATCATCAATAATTTCTTCCCAAAACAACATGCGTGGGCACCACTGGAAATGCCCATTCAGCAGGAGCTGATGATTCCCCATAGTTCCTCTATTTATGAAAAGCAGAACGCTCATGAAGATTGAGTGGGTGCAGATACACGGCGGGGAAACTGTCCCCTGTGACAGCTTTTTGCTTTGTTTTGTTTTGTTTTGTTTTGTTTTGTTTTGTTTTGTTTTTAATACAATTAAATGACCAAGAAAATACATCTTTGGAGAAACAAAAAATTATTTATGCTGAATCTGGCAAATAACTTTGTTAAAAGAAGAAAAAATTGGCAGGTGGTTTTAAATGCCCAAATACTTGATTTCATCACCACCTAAGTCAAAATATCATTTTTTTATGATTGAAAATGCATTTCAAAATTTATTTTAAAATTATTTTTAAATTAATTTAAACAGGAGCTTTTGGGAACTGTTTTAAAAATGGTTGCATGACTCAAAACCAAGAAGTAGTCAGATTATTATATATATATATATTCAAAGGTTGACCAAACCCAAAGTTTTCCTGCTTTGAAATAAAGGAAAAAAGAAAAAGAAAAAGAAAAAAGAAGAAGAAGAAGAAGAAAGTAAAGGGAAAGGGAGCTTCGATTTGACCAAACCTGAATCCCTCCTCAGCATCTTCACTTTCCTTGGCTCAGTCTCCGCATGAGAAACCCCCAATTGATTCAGCTCTGGGCAGGAGGTCCCCCCGGTGCCCCCGGCGCTGCGTGCTGAACTGGGCCATGCGCTGGGTCCAGCCTTCCCTCCAGCAGCTGCGATTCCGCACCTACGCACACACAACAAACTCTGGGCAACTCCTCGTCGCGGGGCTCCGATTCGGGCACTCTGTTCACCATCTTCACAATGGCGTCAGATCAATAGCTCAGCCAAGCAGAAATGGAAATATTATTGCAACGAGCGCTTTTATCACTTCTTCCATTGATTTACTGACTCATTGTTTTCTGATCTTGCAGAATGCGCAATTAAAGGATGCCAATGGCGTGAATACTGTTGCTGGAACTTGAACTGGCTCCGTGTTTCCTGTCAGTCTTAACATTTCTTAATCGGCTTCCAAAGTGATTTCCATTTGATGTGACCATAACACCCCTCCATCTCCCTTAGCCCTTCTCACCGAAGCGCCAACATGACAGCTGTGTGCTCGGAGGCAGCAGGTGCTCAGCAGGCGGGAGGGACGGAGTCAAGGTCTGCTTTAACCAGGGATGGAGCAAAGGGCTGCACAAATAGTTTTGATGGAGAAAAAAGGGAAAAAAGAGGGGAAAAAAGAAAAAGAAAAAGAAAAAAAAAGAGAAAGAAAAAGAAAGGGAAAAGAAAGAGGAAAAAGAAAAAGGAAAAAGAAGGAAGAAGGAAGGAAAAGGAAAAAGAAAAAACGAAAAAACCTCCCGGCGCCGCTGCCCCGGGACCCCCCTCCCGCAGCGCCCGGCGCTGCTCCCGCCGAGGGTGGACGCGCGGACCCCGGACCCCGGCTCCCCCCTCGGACCCGCCGTGCCCCCGCGGTCGGTGCTGCAGCATCTCAGCCACCGCTGGGTGAGGGGTCGGGGAGCTGAGGGCCGGCACACAGCCCTGCCATCCCTCAGCAGGCGCCGCCAGCTCAGCGCCTCTGCTCAGCCCCATCGATCTCGGCAGCGCGGTCAGTTTTAGGAAACTTAAGGCTCTTCCATTGAGCTTCGTTTTATGTTACCGGTGCAAAGCACAGATCTCAGTGTGAACACTTCGGGGTGGCTTAAATTGCGTTTGGGCAGATTTTGCTTCCAACAGGGACTGATGCCACATGGGCTGGTTCAATGTACTCGGGAGCGTCCCGAGGGCTCAGACTGATTGTAGCGCGTTTTTTAACGGCTGTAAGCTGTAATCTAGACCAGAACGCTACACACATGCACGTGTACATATAACAACAGCAACACGACGCAGCTCTTTGAAGCCTGGCAGCTCGAGCCCCGGGGCAGAGCCGTGCGGGCGGCACCGCGCTCCGAGCGGCGCGGGCGCTCTTGGCTGGACGCAGCGCTTTCGGAAAGCGTCTGTCGGTTTTTCCGTCTGAAAAAAGCCTCGGTTCTCCCTGAAGATAGGCACGGCCGAGGAGGGGCCGCCCGGGCCGATACTAGGGATAAGTCCCGAGTGGGAGGAGGGAGGGGTGATTGATGGTTGGTGGGGAATTAGCTGACTTTTGCCTGTAACAGAAGCTTTCTGGATTCTCCCAAAGTTCTTGTCAAAGACAAGAAACGTCCTCTGAACTAGCAGCTTTCCCCGCAGATGGAGCAAAAGTCTATTAAAAATAAATAAATAAATAAACAAAACGCCGTCGATTTAGAATATATTTTAAAGGAGGACGTTGCCCGATGCCTCTTTTCCAGGCTTGCTACATCCCGCCCTTACCCGGCGGGATCCCTCTGCTCAGCTCCGCGCACGCAGCGCAGCGCAGACCCCCACGGCCCCCGGGCTCAGCAACACCCCGACCCCCGGGGCTCGCACGGCACAGACGGGGAAGGGATGGGGTGGGGCGGGGTGGAACCCCGGGGCGAGACCCCCCTCCCTGGGGGGAGGCAGCAGGTGGGAGGATTCCCGCAGCCCCGCTCGCGTCGGACGGAACGGCGGCACGGAGAGAAGCGCCGGGTGCACAGCGAGCCCTCCCCGACGTGCGCGCACCCCGGGGCCGCGCAGATCTGCCCTCAGCGAACCTCGGCACCGCACGAGGGGCGGCTGTGACCCGCGGAACGGAGGCGGCAAAAAGCGCTCCCGGAGCCCTCTCCGCACCCGCGGAGCGCCCCGATAAAAGGCGAAGGGAGAAAGTGACCCCCGGGGTGCGGGTGTGACAGCCACCGCTCGGAGACGGGGATCGCCGGGATGAGCGCTCAGAAATTGATGTGTACATTGAAACCAATAATAATAATAACAACAATAGTAAAACAGTAAGAATGGCATTTCTCCCGCTCCCGGAACGCGTTTGCCCCGCGGCGGCTCCCGGCCCCCTGTGATCAACTCCGCTTTGGGCAACGCGCGGAGCGAAAATAATTCGCGATGGGCTAAAGTCAAACGCTCGAAACTTTGTTGGTGGAGTTTTTTTGTTTGTTCGGTTTTTTGTTTTATTTTTTTTGGTGGGGGTCGGTTGGGTTTCCTACACCGACGGGTTCGTTCCTACGCCCGCGGGCGGTGAGGCCCTATGACCCCGGGCCGCGCGTTCCCCTCCCTGCGGGCGCCGCCAGCGCTGGGACCGCGCGTTGCTCTCCGCGCTGCTCCGCTGTGCCCCCGGGGCTCCCGCGGGTCCGTCTGGGCCGAGCACCGGCCGAGGACAGCCGCGATCCGGGGGAAAACCCCAAATCCCCGCCGGAGCCCTCCCCCGAGGCGGTGCGGGACGGACCGAGCCCCTGCCTCGGCCGCTGGGAAGCACGGACAAGGCGGGGGGGGCTCAGAGGGAAATGCCATTTTTTTCACAGGGAAAATCCTCGCGAGAGGCTGCAACGCCCAGAGAGAAACGTCCCGACGGGGGCGGCGAGGAGGAGGACGGAGCCTTCCTCTCCCTCGGGCGGCGTTCGGTTCCCTATGGAGAAGGAATCGCGGCGCGGCAGAGCCCCTCGACCTCACAGACTTTTTTTTTTCTTTTTTCTTTTTTTTTTGCGAAAAGTTCGATAAATCGGGGCCGGGCCGCGGTCTGCTGAGCCAAACCAGCGTGTGTTTTCGCAGCGTTCCCCCCGAGTCCCGGCGCTGCGGCCCCGGCACAGCGCTGCCAAACTGCGCCCGGCTTCTGAGCTCGGGAGGGTTTGGGACGCTGTAAAAACCTCCATTTTCCAATTTTTGGCGTATCGCTGGAGATTTGGCCGCTTTTAAACGCTTTAGGTGTAAAGTTTGCCCTTAATTGGGCCCTGTGAAGCTGGAATTCGGGGCCATGACGCGGCCGCTCATCAATTTCCACCCCGCAGCGGAGGTGCGCGGCGGCGGGTTTGGCTTTAATGAAGTGACGGCGTCAATTGCGGCCGGGGACTTCGTTTAAAGCCCATCAACCTCCCCGGAACGGCTCCTCAAACCGGCCCTGATTTCCTCCCCTTTATGAAAACCATCACATTCCCTTGCTGAGGGTGCAGGCGGTTTTGCAGCCACGGCGCGGAGGGGAGGGCTCCAGTCTGGTTGGGTTGGTTTCTTTCTTTCTTTTTTTTTTTTCTGAATTCATGGAGAAATGGGCAAATTAACTTTCTAGACCAACAAAAAGACATTGCGCAGAGGCTGGAAATCGGTGAGAGACCGCTCTGAAAGAGAACAACGCGCATCCGCTGTCGCAACAACGCGGAGTTTTGTCGCTTCGTTCCCCTATTCGCTATTTTGAACGAGGAAGAACGCTCTGTAACAGTGATATATTTTTCTTTTTTCCTTTTTCCTTTTTTCTTTTTCCTTTTTTTTTTTTCCCTCTCTGTGTCCCGGTGGGGCGGGGGGTGCCGGGAGCCGCTCCGGGGGCTCCGCTGTTCCCCCCGTTCTTTCGGGTTTTCCTCGGCACGTTTTCCACTACAGATTTATGTCTTTCAATCGTTTGGAGTCCCGTCGTTTTTTGGTGTTTTGGTTTTTAATTTAATTTTTTTTTCCCCATAGATCTTAATTTGTTCGTGGTGGTGGTTTTCAGGCTGCCGACACAGTAACGTCGCCGGGCATTCCATTCAGTACATCTATTTTGCAATATATACCATGGAACTCAGATATTTTGCAGCGCAGACTATGCCAGATAAATATTTCGCAGCACATCTGCGTATTAAAAACCTATTTTAAGTACGGCGGAGGGGACTCGGGGCGGGCAGGGGACACTCCTGCCCTTTCTCCTGGGGTCGGCGAGAAGAAATCCCGCCGCCTTCTCCCCCCGCAACGCCCCGATCCTAAAAGAGGCGAAGGAAAATCACGGAGAATCACGCTCCGGGCCCGACCTCGGGGCGCGCAGCTCCGCCGGCCCCGACCTCTTCCGCGGCGCTCGGGGGCGTCCGGGGAACGGAGNCCGCGATGGGCACCGGGGAAGGGGAGAGGGAGAGGGAGGGAGCGGGGGGTCCCCGGGAAGTGGAGGAGCCAGGCGGGAGAGAGTGGGAGAAAAATAAAGTGCCCGCAAGCTGAAAATAAGATGGAGAAAAGTGATCAAACTCAAGGAAAATTATGCGAAATGTTCACCCCCGGCCCCCGCCCCCAGCTCCGGGGGTTTCGCCGCCGGCGCGGAGCGGCACTGACCGGGGTTGAGGTCCAGGCACTGCGTCGGGTCCTCGCCGTCCCCCAGTTGCCCATTGGGGCTGAGGCTCTCCATGGACAAATCCAGCCCCTTGTCCTCCCAGTCTCGCAGTTTCCTCTTTTTATTCGTCCCAATCAAAGCTTCGACCGAGAATGCGTGCGCTCGGGAGCTGAGGGCCACCGCCGACCTCCGCCTCTCGCTCATCTTCCCCCCGGCCCGGCCCTGGGCGCTCGGCACCGCGGCTGCAGCTGCACCCGAGCGGCGGTCCCCGTCCTACATGGGCGGATGGGGCCGCGCTCCTCCGCGGGCGGAGCGGAGCCGGGAGGGTGTGCGCCGCGCAGCAGCCGCACTCGCTCAGAGGGGCCGCGGGCCGGGTTTCATCTTTTTTTTTTTTTTTTTTTCCCCCCCTCCTCTTGCCCTCCCCCCTTTCCTTCTGTCTCTCTCTGATTGATCCAAACTTCTGGGATTTTTTTTTTTTTCTCCGAGAGTTAGGCGGGCTGCGTGCGCCTGTCAAGTCCTAAAGGAAAAAAAAATAATGAAAAAAAAAATAATAACCCCACGGCCAATCGGAGAGAGACCCAAAAGCTGCAGCCCAATGGGGAACGGAGGGAGAGCCGGGTTTCGGGGCGAGGAATTTTGGCCGCCCGCGTCCCGGCGCTCCGGGGGGGTTTAACCCTTTGAGGGCGGCGGCGCCGGGAGCGCGGGGCTGCGAGCGCGGGGCTTCGGAGGGGCCTCGGTAAAATTTCCCCCGAAAATTAAAAAAAAATAAAAAGTGTAAAGCGCTCGAAAGGGTCTTTAACAGCCGGGGGTGCCGGACCGGGGGGCGCTGCGTGAGGTTGGGCCGGGGCCGGGGGCGGCGGCGGCTCCGCGGTGCGATCCGGAGTGAAACTGCGCTAGGAGAGGGGAGAGGGGTGTCGTCCGGTCTTATTTGTTTTGGTTTGGTTTTNGGAGGGAGAGGATCGCTCCAAGTCACCTGGTCCCTTTCAAATAGAATGGGATGTGTATAATAGAGTGTGTAACAATAATGGTATGCAGCGGTAACGGGATGCAATAGTGATTGTATATAATAAGGGTGGTATATAACAGTAATAGTAAGTAACCACAATNGTTTTATCTTATATTATTTATGTCATTTTATTCTACTTCGTTTCGTTTCGCCACTTCGGCCGCCGCGGGACGGGACCCTCCCGGTAGGGCCCCGGCAGCTGCGGGGGCGGCAGCGGCTCTGCGCGCGCGGCCGCGGGCGCTCCGCGATCGCGGTGGAAAGGGAAGCGGAGCTGAACTCAGAGAGGAGAAGAGGAAAAGTGCCCGATCGGACCACGGGAAAGTCCGTGAGGTCCAGAGAAACCCCTCCTGGGGAAAATGTGTCCAGGAGGGACGCCTCTGCCGAGGACCGAGGTTCGAGATAAATAATAAAATAATGATAATTAAAATAATAATAAATAATTCTACGAGAAGGGACGGAGTCGGTGCTTCTCGGGCCGCTCGGGGCTGCCGGGAGCGGTGTCTGGGGCCGGCGGCTCCGGAGCAGCGCCGGAAGGAGGGGGGGGCGGTGGGAGCCGCTGCCGGGGGGGACCCACGGTTCGGGGGTGCGGCGGAGCCCCTCGGGAGGGGCTTCCCCCGGCCCGGAGCGGGTATCCCGCGGGGTTCGGGTGCGGAGAGAGGGGATTTCGGCGGAAGGGTGAGAAAGGAGAGATTTCTTCGGGCGATCCCGGAAAAGCAGAGTGCCGCTGCCTAGGCCGAGGAGCGGGTTTTGTGCGGCCGCACCGCCCGCCCCGCACCCTCCGCCGCCCCTTTCCCCTCCCCTCCTCTCCGGGGCATCGCCTCTGACGGGTCGCGCCCCGCCGGGGGTGCCCCGGCCCGGCGGAGGGGGGAAGGTTCTCCCGGGTCCCGGGGGAGTGGGGGGGAGCGGGGTGTGCTCGAGGGAGCCCGCGGTTGAACGCCGGTAGCGGTCACGGCACCGCCGCTGTCGAGGAGAAGGGCTGTGCCCCCGGCACCAACCCGTGCAAACCCCATTCCTAAGAGGAGACGGAGAGCGAAGGAGGCTCCTAAAGGAGCTGGAAGGGAGAATTCAGAAAGAGAGCCCAAGAAAACAGGATTTATAGCGTTTGTTCGTAGCGTTCTAGCGGGAGGAAACGGTGTTGGACCGGCAGGACCGTTTCAACGAATTTCGAGGGGCGATGCGGGAACTCAGAAATACGTTCTCCCGGGTTTAAGCATGGCTTTAGGGATCGGGCGTCCAAAGCGGCCCCCGCGCCCCACCCGCACCCGGAGCGGAAGCGGACCGGGAGCCCTCGGCCGGCACCGGGGGGGCCCCGCGACGCCCCGCTCCCACCCGTCCCCAGTGGACCCCCCCGCCGCCTCTTCTGCCGCAGCCCCCATTAAATCCAGGAAACTGCTCCCTGGAAGCAAGTGGCGGGAGCAAGGGTCGCAGGGCCAGGCCCGGGGGTGTAGAAAGAAATCATTCGCTCCCGCTCTTTGCAGAAAATATTTTGTTTGTCGAGGGAAATATCTGAGAAGGGGGGAGCCGGGTTTTGATGCCCCGAACGTCTGCAGAGCGGAGCGGAGGGCCCGAGGGCGGCTGTGCCCTCGGACGCGGCTTCAGGGCGAGCGGAGCCGCCGCTTCCAGAAGCGAACGGGGCCGCGGCTGCGGGAAATCCGCGCCCGCGGTGCTCCCTTACGCTCCACGCAAACGGTACCGCCGCGCGTTACTGATGTATTAATTAATCGTTCCGGCCCCGTTCGTTCCCCCGCGCTGCTCCGCTCCTCTCGGGCTCGGAGGAGCGAAGCGCCGCGGAGCAGTGCCGGTGCCGAGCACCTTTCCCTGGGCTTTGTTTGCGCGGTGCGGGACGGAGATCTCTCGCGGCTTTTGAACAAACACCGTGCCACTCTCCTCAGCCTTCCAGATGTTTGCAATAAAATGTCAGGTTTTGCCTTTGGGACTCGAAATAAAATTTAACTACCTGCACCCTGTAATTATTCTCTTAGCTCTCCCTTCATAAATTTATCTGCTTTCTATCAGGAGGGAAAAAATATCCGATTATACACTCGGACCGTAAAAACCGGCCACCACTCTCCCTCCGTTCCGCCAGGGCCTCTCCCCCCGGGCGCACAGCGGCAGAACCCCCCGTGTCCCCGTGCCCCAGCGCGGCCGCGGTGCTGCGGGACGAGGCCGGGAGATGCGGCTGTGCCAGCGCTGCCCCCGCGCTGCCCCCGGCTCGGCCCGGCCCGGCCGCAGCGCGCAGCTCCCCGGTTCCGAGGGCGCGGGCCCTTCTCCCAGGCGGAGGCTGCAGAGCCCTCGGCCGCTGGCTGGGAGCGGCACGGGCAGAGCTCAGAGCGGTGCGTTCCGTGTGTGGCACGCTAGGTTCAGAGCGACCCGGAGCAACAAGCGATACTTTCGATAATTTTTTGATATTTTTCTCTCTTTCTTTCTCATTTTTCTTTTGTTTACACGTCGATTTCATTCTCCTTTCAGTGCCGCGGAGCTTCCGCAGCATTCAGCTTTCGCTGCGTGGATAAAACCTCCATCCCTCCGCGCTGCTCTCCCGGCACAGCTGCCGCTGCCCCGGCACCATCCGCTCCCTCCCGCAGACACCGGCGCTGCTTTCGCCCCTCATTTCTATCACCATCATCACCACCATTTTCCCCCTACTTCTAGCGCATTTTCTGCCCAACCCACGCAGGTGAATTCTGCACTCTGGGGTGACTCGGAGCTAGGGGCAGTGCTCCCGGGGATGGGANCACGAAGCGCTGCGGGGCCCCAGTTCCCCGGCTGGGACCCCGCGATCCCTTTTGCAAGAAGAAAGCCGAGAGCTGCGCAGCATTCTCCTTGCGCTCCGTCAAAAATAAATAAATAATNGCAGCGCGCAGCTCCCCGGTTCCGAGGGCGCGGGCCCTTCTCCCAGGCGGAGGCTGCAGAGCCCTCGGCCGCTGGCTGGGAGCGGCACGGGCAGAGCTCAGAGCGGTGCGTTCCGTGTGTGGCACGCTAGGTTCAGAGCGACCCGGAGCAACAAGCGATACTTTCGATAATTTTTTGATATTTTTCTCTCTTTCTTTCTCATTTTTCTTTTGTTTACACGTCGATTTCATTCTCCTTTCAGTGCCGCGGAGCTTCCGCAGCATTCAGCTTTCGCTGCGTGGATAAAACCTCCATCCCTCCGCGCTGCTCTCCCGGCACAGCTGCCGCTGCCCCGGCACCATCCGCTCCCTCCCGCAGACACCGGCGCTGCTTTCGCCCCTCATTTCTATCACCATCATCACCACCATTTTCCCCCTACTTCTAGCGCATTTTCTGCCCAACCCACGCAGGTGAATTCTGCACTCTGGGGTGACTCGGAGCTAGGGGCAGTGCTCCCGGGGATGGGACGGGGTCTCCCTAGGAAGGCTTCAGCCGAGTTCCCCCTCCCTGTCACCTCGTGTCCCCCCGGTGCCCGCCGACCCACCCGGGTCGGGCAGCGCGGGGCTCCCGGTGTCCTCCGGCCCCGGCCCCGGCCCGCAGGTGGAGCCGAGCGCTGGGGCTAAAAGAGGAACACCCCCTGGTGTTAGTCGGGTCCCTTTATTTTTATTATTATTTTTATTTATTTTGTTTATTTTAACCTTTTAATCAGGATTTCGGGTACTTTGGGGTGTTCTGAAGATTTTTTCTCAGCCGTCCCGGGACTGACTCTGGGGGCTTCGCTGCCCCCGGGCCGCTCCCCCCTTCGCCCCTCCGCCCCCGCCAACCCCACGAAGCGCTGCGGGGCCC